>JAOWBR010171030.1:0-11000 GCA_028571145.1 Dionaea muscipula
GGATCGTCTCAAAACATCTCCGATCACACGGGTGTCATAAGTAGTGTCATAACAAGTGTACATATAACGCCCCCGTACATATATATATAATGTGAGTATGCTAGGATTAACCTAGATATTTTTTCCTCCTCATTTTAGGTCACATGGAATCAGAGCATGGATTGAATTGCCCCTGCCGCCACCCACCACTGTAGCAGCTTCCATCGACCACCGATCCACCGTCGTCGCTTGCCTAGACGTCGACGACCACTGAAAAACCCTGGAAATCTCAGCCCTAAAATCCCGCCGCCAACCTCTTTCCTAAAACTACCCGATCTCTCATCGAGCAGCCAAATGGACACCATAGGACATTAAAGGGTGGGGAGTCGCCCAACCTACAGGGCACGTCGTCGTCCGTCCCCTAACGGGCCATCACGCGCTGCCCCTTTCTCCGCGTGTGGCGCCCACGCACCACCCAAGCCCCGCCCACCGCCAGTGCTATGTTAAGTCCTCTTTTATTCTCTGTTTCTCTCCGTTAATGGTGTTATTTGGTATTTGAAGCTTCCAATGTTCATTTGCTCATGCCTTAGGTTGTGGCTTATCTTTTATGGTTCTATTATTCTCTTTGAGCACTCTTGTGTTTATTTGATTGTGATGGATGAACCTAGCTCTTCAAAAAGCATTATACCCTCTATGGATTGGAAATCAGACACTTCGTCTATTACTCGAAGAATTTCACTTATCGGTCGCGTGCTATTGAGACTTACTTAGATGGCTATGGTTTAGACTCTCATCTCAAAGATAATCCTTCAGATCAGACTAAGGCTACAGATGACTATAAATCTTGGAAGCAAACTGATGCTCAGCTTCATATGTGCCTTTGGAATAGCATGGAGCTTGAGATCGCCACCACTCTCATTCACCAGCCCACCGTTAAGCTTCTATGGAGTCAACTTCGTAAGTTATATTCTGAAGTAAATAATTTATAATGAACTTATGATTTGCATCAGTCTTTTGCCTCTATTCAGCATAGTGACTCCTCTTTAGAAGCTCATTATTCTTAATTTCGGAGTATTTATGACGAATTCTCTCTCTAACAGCCAATTATTACTGATATATTAAAGCAATGCAAGTATAACAAGAACAGATGTTTGTTACACAGTTTCTCCATATTTTGGACCCTCCTTATGCTCCTGTGCGGTCTTAGTTATTGGTCTCCAAGGAGCTTGTATCGTTATCTGAGGCTTTTAGCCAGCTTCGTCAAGCTTCCATCCCTGCTTCCATTGCTCCGCAGATTTCACCTACTAATCACTCACTCTGCCTTTGTGGCTACTGGTCACTCTTCTTCCTATGGTGGGCAGATAAGGGGAGGGGGACGTGGTGCCAGTTGTCGATCTTCTAGTCAGTCCTCTCATGGACGTGGGCGTAGTCGTGGAGGCTGTGGTAATCTCTTTTTCACTCATTGTTAGGGTACTAATCATACTGTTGATCGTTGTTGGGTTCTTCATGAGAAACCCAAACACATGGCTCATTCTACTACCTTGGATGATTCCTTTACTCATCAGATTTCTCCACCACCTATCAGCGCTACTTAGGTCGCTTGACAAACCTTCCTTTGAGACTATTTCCAGTGCTTATTATATCACCTCTAGTCGTCCATGGATTACTGATTTTGGTGCCACTGATCATATTACTGGGTCTTCCACTGGATTTCAACACACTACTGAGCTATCTCTTCTTCTCCGTATTGCTAATAGCTCGGTTACTTCGATTGCTGGTTTAGGTTCTGTTCATTTCAGTACATTATTTTAGAATCTGTTATCCATACACCTACTTTTCTTTTTTGTCTTATGTCTGTTAGTACGATTGCTAAACAATTAAACTATTCTGTGTTGTGTTATTCAGGATATCGAGATAGAGATGACCATTGGATCTGGGGTCGAGCGTGGTGGCATGGATTCACTCTCTTCTGAAGGAAATACGATTTGTGGTTCAGTTGCCTCTTCACTTGCATTGTGACAATTTGACGGCTATACATATTGCTTTAAATCTAGTTTTTCATTAAAGGATAAAGTGCATTGAGATTGATTGTCACTATGTTTGAGAGAAAGTGAAGAATGGGCTCATTGATACACCCTTTTGTGCCGAGTGATGCTCAACTTGCAAATCTTTTAAAACGTAACCCATCAAGGGTATTTTTGTCCTTGTATTATCTCTCTCTCTATATATATAATATGTGAGTGTGTTAGGGTTAACCTACACACTTTTTCCTCCTCATTTTAGCTCACATGGGTCAAATTAATTTAGAATGATTACGAGATTGACGAAAATGTTACAAATAGAATTAAAATTTGTTTCATGAAATGGAAGCGTGCTTTAGAGGTTTTATGTGGGTGTACTACAAAGGATAGGATACAGAATGATATCATAATGGAAATGGTTGGAATGGCATTTGGAGATGGAAGAATCACGCTTAAGGTGGTTTGGATATATGAAACGTAGACATCGTAACACACTAGTGAGAAAATATGAGTAATGAAAGAAGTGCAAGTCAAGAGAGTTAAAAGGAAAACCAAAGTACAATTTAAAGAAAACTATAATGCATGATTTGATGCACCATGACATCACAAACAATATGATACATAACAGAAAAGATTGGCGTCGTATCTATGTAATGTAGCTTACTCACTTAGTGGGAAAAAGGCTTTGTTTTTGTTGTAAGTTATTTGGATTTTGAAAGAAATGGAAATTTGGATCAAGAGGGTTTAGGAAGTTTGATGTTTGTGAGTAGGTTTTGAGGGTTTGGGATATTTGGATTTTGTGAATTTTAAGAGAAATACAAATTTTGATTTTGAACAAATCAAAATAATTAATTTATTGGGATCTATTTGATTAATATAAGAGGATCTTTTTTAGAATGGATTCAAGAGAATTTTGTGTTTGAAATACGAGACAATGTTGTAGTATTTATTGATGAAAGATGAATGAATTGTGATTACAAAAATTCACAAATATGATTAAGTAAGGTAAAATAAAACGGAATAAGTTAAGATAAAATGGAATAAAGTGATATAAAGTAAACTAAAGTGTAATATGATGGAACAAATAGGGAGATAAAATAGAACGAAGTGAAATAAGTGGAATAAAGTAGAAAATTAGGAAAAGGTAGAATGATCATAATATTTTGCATTGGGTGGATCATCTTTTTTTTTTTTTTTTTTTTTAACTATCATCCCCTAATGTGCTTACTCTAACCAAAATATTTATAGAACGTGATACCCTACATCCCAAGAGTTTCCTCGCTAAAAAAATCGAGATGAGTTTCATTCCTGATTTCCCACACTTCTCCTAGACTTTACAAAAGGATCATGCAATTTTCCACACTTCCATTAGAGAACTTGAGAAAATAAGTCCTCTATATGCTTATAATATCCTTATAAACCAAGACTTATTTACGGCATTTTTAAGAAGCAAATGACACACATATTAAGTCAAACTCAATATATCACATTACTTTAGTTGAAAATATATAAAACAAAAAGGCTCAATGCCAACCATGAAAGAATTGCTACAGATAACAAAGTTTCGTCTCAGTACAGACCTGACCTAGCTTGATTTCTCCTCGTTTAGGGTTGTAAAGCACATGAATGTTGCATATTACAACTCTAGTGGGATTTGATGAACTGCACATACAACATGTTTCAATTGTTAAGAAAAGAACGAGTAACTGGTAAAGTTATCAGCAACATTTGAATACATCATGCAGCACTGGCAAAGAGGAATTCATATCTAATCAAATGGATAAATGATCATACTTTATTACAATTTTTCATCATATGGTGTATTAATGGCAAGATTAGTTGTTTCTTCTCTTTGCCTTTTTCTCTACCCTTCGAGTTTTACTTTCTAATTAATTTTCAGCTTCATCCCTGTCACAGTTAACATTGTTGGCTGGAATAAATTACCGTAATTGGTCCACCTTTACAAACCGGTCAACAATTTTTTTTTTTTCAAAATTTCACTATCGTGTTTCTATATTTTCACATTCTCTTTGTTATTATGATTTTAAATCTATTTGTAGGAAGATAGCGGTTTTCTTGATCTTGTGGGTGTGATGACCCAATACTTTAACATTTTGATTATACCTTATTAAAGGGGTTCATATGGATGTTGGAATCCATATCTATGATAGTGAAAAAAAGGTGAACCACACGTGCCCTGCCACCCAATGAGCATATGATGGACATCCTTGCTATCCACCTGATGAGCATATGAAAAAAAGGAGATGGTGTTTTATTAAGGAGAGACATGTGAAGGAGAAGGAGAAGGAGAAGGAGAAGGAAAGGGGAGTGGTGATGATGAAGGGTGGCCTAAGACCCATTTAGAAGAAAAAAGGAAGAATAAAAAAGTTTAATTTACGAAACACCACTGCCATTCTATTTTTTTTTTTTTTCCTCCAAAAAACCAACACTGCTTTTAAAGAATACAAAAAGCACCCCTAACTTTCCTTTTGTTTACAAAAGACCACATCTACTGAACTTTCTGCTAAATCTAATATTGGTATAATGTTTAATGACCAAAATATCCTCATTGATTCCAATCCAACACCCTCTCCACTTCTATTTTCTCTTTCCATGTAATTATTTAAACAAATGATTTCCTTCATTAACTAACTTGCAACTATTCCTTTAACTAGTCCCACAAGAACCTGTTAGGAAACCAACTCTACCAAAAGATCGACCTGATGGTAGAATGCCCCCTCACGTGAATGCCTCTTTTGGGTTTGAAACATGGATTGTGCACTGGTTGTAGAAGGCCCATGAATAATATTTATTTTAACAAAACCATTTTTTCTTTAATTGTTGTACTAGTAGTTTTCCACATTTCTGCAAATTCCTCTTGTAGGTTTGCTCAAACTTAATCTTCTGATTAGGTTAAGGCAGTATGTGTTAGGTAGCCGATAATTAGCACACTAAAATTAACGAATTTTATGTGCATATATCCTACGGATACATATGACCGACGCCACCCAATAGGAAGTAGTCGTGTTGTTGTTTGTTGCAAATTCTTCCTCTTTCAGTAGCACAATCTTAATTTCCATCTCCAACCAATCTAATTCCTTTAAATAAGAAAATCCTTATCCGAAACAGTGGCATCCTTCTACCGTCCAAAAATGAGGAAAAAGTGAATAAGCAAGAGGGACATAATGAAATATTCTCAAAGTTAACAGCAAAATGGTTACATATGTTAACAGTATATTAACATATTTTAGAATATATTTAGTATATATTAGGTGTATCTTGAGTTTACCGTAAAGATATACTCAAGATATACCTAATATATCTATATCTTTTAATGTTATCTCATTTGATTATAAAAGGTCTCATGTACAGTTTTTCAATTAATCAGAGAATATACAAGCCTTCTCATTTTCTTTCCTCTCTAATACAATCAACATGGTATAAGAGACAAGGAAACCCTAACAAACCATAAGAACCCCTCCAAACCCTAAAAACCCTTTTCCATCGCTGATGCCGCCCAAGCACCACCACCACACGACTGCTTTGGTCAGGATCACCCACCACTAGCCCTCCACTCGGCTTGTCGCCAACTTTGCTAGAAGGGCACCCTCGGCTAGTACACAGCATTGCCACACACGATACCTTTCTCTAGGACAGTGTGCGGTTTTCTTCTCAAATCTACGGCGGCCTAGGATTCTAGTGACTTCATCGCCTTGCCAGCACAGACAAGGAGGCCGCAGCACACCTTCTAGTTTGGTTGCTTTCTCTGTCGACCCCCCATGCGCCACCCTCCACCGGCACGTGAGTACCACACGCCACTATGCCATCATCGCCGTCTTCTCCCAACATGTTTTCCTCTTCGTGCTGGATCTTTCTTCCTCTTAAGACAACGGTGTTTTCAACGTGTTTCGCCATGGCCAATGTTTGATTTTTCTTTGATTTGTTCAATGAGTGTTTGATACCTACTTCTTCACTTGGGTTGTGTTCTATGCTTCTTGGGTGTGTCACCGGTTTATGTTATTGTTCGGTTCGTCCTTGAGATGTGTTTGGTTGTTCGATTCATCGTTTGAGGTTTCTCTCCAATATTCTGTTTGCTTTGGTTGTTCGTGTATATGACTTGTTTGACACTTTAGATTGCGTTGGCATTGGTGCTCGCCTTGTCTGATATGTTCTACTGTCTTCGGAGATTGGTCATTGACTTTATATATGGTTGTTTGGTTTTGGTTTCATGACGATTGGTATCTGTGATGTTCGTGGAATCTGATAACTTGATTACTCCCGTTGTCGGTGTGCTTCATTTCTTTGAATTGAGAGATGTCTCCTTCTGTTAGAGTTCGAGACACTGATAGTTGCATTATTTGTTTGCATTGTCGTCATCCGAATCATGTACGTCGAAAGTGTTGGCAGTTACATGGTCACCCTTTTATTGTTACTTGTGACATGGACCAGGATAAGCAGGTTCCTTCATCGGCAGTTTTAATTCAGTGTCTACTTCTCTTCGAGATTGGATTATTGATTCTGACGCATTTGATCACATGACTGGATCTTTCAGTCTGTTGCGTAAGTACTCTTCTACCTCCTCGTATCCTAATATTCGGGTTGCAGATGGATCTTATGTATCGGTTCGAGGAGTGGGGATAGTTCCCCTAACTCTTACCTTAACTATTTCTCCAGTTCTCTATTTGCTCTATTTACTTGATCTTCCCTTTAATCTGTTATCTATTAGTGGATTGGTTCGAATTCATAACTGTCGTATTGTTTTCTGCGCTTGGTTTTGTATTCAGGATGTTTTGAAGGGAAAACTTCTTGGTAAAGGTCGTCATAACCGAGGAAGGCTTTACATATTGGATATTGGTTCATCCCGTATGACTTGCTCCAAGGTTTCCTCCCCTATTCTTGATCTTTATAATCATCTGGGTCATCCATCTCTTTCTAACTTCAAGAGATTGTGCCCTGAGGCTCAATTAGAACTATTTTGTAAATCTTGCCTGTTTGCTAAGTATTATAGAGCCACACATTTGCCTCGGAGTGATACACGTGCTTCCGCTGTTGCTTTTGAGCCGATTCATTCTAATATCTGGGGGTCATGTCCCGTCCTGTCCAATCTCGCATAGGCTTCTGCTATTTTGTGACCTTTGTGGATGATCATTCCCATCTGACTTGGCCATACTTGTTAAGGTCTCGTAGTGAGTTATTTTCTATTTTCTCCACCTTTTGTGTTGAGATTCATACACAGTTCACTGTTCTCATCCATATGCTCCTAAGTGATAATGTCCAAGAGTGCTTCTCTTCTCAATTTACGTCTTTCATGACTCATGTAATATTCATCAGTCTTCTTATCCTGATACCCCCCCAGAATGGGGTTACGGAGCGAAATTATCGTCATTTGTTGGAGGTGACTCGAGGTCTTATGTTTCAGACCAGTGTGTCGAAGATGTTTTAGAATGAAGCATATATTGACTATTATATACTTGATAAATCGGATATCGTCGTCTATTCTTCAGAGAGAGATACCCTTATGTGTGTTATTTCATGATTAACTACTCCATCCTATGCCCCTTGTATGTTATGTTCGGGGTATTTGACTCACTTTCACTAAGTTAGATCCTAAGTTTTTGACTCTTTGCAGTGCATCTTTTTGGACTACTCACGCACCCAGAAGGGTTATCGGTGGTACTCACTTGAGTTGGATCATTTTTGCATATCTGTTGATGTTGTGTTTGATGAGCCTATATCATTTGGTTCTTCCTTTTGCTTGTTTCGACCGTCATCAGAATCTACATCCATAAATGATTTTCTGGTTTATGAGTTGGTTCAGGTTGCATCAGCTCCACCTTCTGTTGCCATATCCCCTCTATCTCCACCATCGCCAATCATTCATCCACCTTCATCACGGACATATGCCCGTGGCCCTCGGGAGGTAGTTCTGGATATGTCTGCCCTTCCAAGGCCTCTTTCACTATCGGATCTCACTTCTCATGATGTTGAGTCTACTTATGTTGTTCCACCTTGTCCTTGTGCTGAATCTACTCCTCCATCATCAGATCTGGGTTTTCCAATTGTCCTGCACAAGGATCAACGCAATCATAGGGGTATCTTCCTCCCTACAGACTTTCGTTTCGGCACTAGATTCTATCAGAACAGCCTATCTCCGAGGTTATTTCTTCTCTTGGGTGGAAACAGACTATGATTGAAGAGATGGAGGCATTTGAGGCCAATCAGACATGAGATCTGATTCCTTTACCTCCTGGTGAGAAGGCTATTGGCTATTAGTGGATCTATGTGGTGAAGATACATCCTGATGGGTCTGTAGCACGTCTTAAGGCCCATTTGGTGGCCAGGGGGTATGCTCAAATTTATGGTGTTGATTATACTAAGACCTTCTCCCCTGTGGCAAAGATGGCATCTATGTCTCCTCATCCCTCTTACTGCCTCCTATGGGTGACCTTTACACCAACTTGAGTCAAAAATCCATTTCTTCATGGGGCCTTACAAGAGGAGGCTTATGTGGAGCAACCACCTAGGTTTGTTGCTTAGGGGGAGTCTAGCCATGTATATCGGTTGAAAAAGTCCTTGTATGGTTTGAAGCAATCTCCCAGAGCATGGTTTGAGAGGTTTGACTTAGTTGTGATAGAGTTTGGTTTACAGAGGTCACTGTGTTTTATTGCCATTCTGATATTGGATGCTTAATCCTAGTAGTTTATGAGGATGATATTGTGATTACGAGGAGTGATTGTGCACGAATTACTGCCTTGAAGATGTTTTTGTAGAAGCAATTCCACACCAAAGACCTTGGGCTTTTATGGTATTTTCTTTTGGTATTGAGGTTGCTCGTTGTAAGTGTCAGATCTTCTCATCTTAATGCAAGTATGCACTAGACTTCTTATAGGATACTGATATGTTTGGCACCAAATCTAGTGATACTCCTATGCTTTCAGGGGTGAAGCTTGCACTTGGTGAAGGTGATATTCATAGTGATCCTGACAGATATAGATGCCTAGTAGGAAAACTGAATTACTTGACCATCACACGTCCATACATTATCTTTACTGTGAGTGTTGTGAACCACTTCTGATCAAATCCTCGTGTCCCTCATTGGGAAGCACCCCTGCATATTCTCAAATATATTAAGGGGCATCCAAGTCGGGGACTACTATACTCTGATCATGGACACCGCCGCATAGAGGGTTTTTCAGATGTAAATTGGACAAGTTCACCCTTTGATCGAAAGTCTACCATAGACTATTGTGCGTTTGTTGGTGGTAATTTAGTCTTATGGAAGACCAAGACACAACCAGTTGTAGTCCGTTCTAGTACAGAGTCAAAATATCGAGTTATTACTCATATTACGAGTGGTCACTTATAGTCGCTGGTTACTTGATGAGTTGCAGTACTCAGCTCTCGACCTACTCAGTTATGGTGCGATAATCAATCCGCTATTCATATTGTATCAAACCCAGTATTTCATGAGCGGACGAAGTATATTGAGATTGATTGTCACTTTGTGTAAGAAAAGATTTTGGAACGTGATATTGAGTTAAGCCATATGAAGAGTATTGATTAGCTAGAAGAAAACCTTACTGTAATGAACTATGACACTTGGTTTATTAAGGGTAGTTTGAGTATTTGACACTTGTAGTATATATACCTTTTTGTCAATGAAGAAATATGTCTTCCCATTATTTCCTTGCATTCACTAACATGGTATTCGAGCCAAGGACCAAAAAATCCTCCACCACTGCCAAAAAACTCCATTGGCACCGCCATAAAAACACTCCACCGCCGCCATCCGACAAGGCTTGGCCCTCGGACCACCACCCACACGTTACCAAGTCGCCGACGCTCCATCGGCAGCTGGTAGGCTCTCCGGCAGCCAAGAAATGTGCCGCCAAGAGCTGATTTGCTCCCTTGGTTGTCGCCGGAGAAAATTGCAGATCTGCTCCGATTGGGTGATTGTTGATGCTCACTGCCACCATGGATGGATGGATGGAGGAGAGGGAGTCACTCCAGATCAGCCCAGCTCCGCCTCTGTTCGGCTCATCACGTGTCACGCGACACCGCCCCTGGCCAGGCGTGAGATCCACGCACCGCCGGTCACATGCCGCAATACCTTTTCTCTTGGCAGTTTCTTCTCCCCTTCCTTCTGATCATGTTTTCCTTCTGCGGTACTCTCTGGTTCGTCTCCTTTCCTTATGTTTTTTAGTGTTGAAGCCTTTACCCGTGTGTCCTTGGTGTCCTTTGCTTGGGTGCCTGCTTCATTGCACATTCTCAGACATATCAAGGGACAACCTAATCGAGGTTTATTATACAGTGATCATGGACATCGTTGGATAGAGAGATTTTCTATTGCTGATAAGGCAGGTTCATCTTTTGATAGGAAGTCCACGACTGGCTATTGTGTGTTTATGGGTGAAAACCTAGTCCCATCGAAGAGTAAGAAGCAGCCAGTTGTTGCCCGCTCCAATACGGAATCAGTATCGTGTCCTTGCACATTTGACCAATGATATCACCTTTCTTTTACTTTATGAGTTGCAATATCCAACTCTTCTGCCTACTCAGTTATGGTGTGACAATCAGTCTGCCATCCATATTACGTCAAACCTAGTATTCCATGAGAGGACAAAGCATATTGAGGTCAATTGCCATTTTATACGAGAAAAACTCCATGGAGGTGATATTGTATTAAACCATGATCAGCTTGTCGATATTTTTACCAAGTCTTTATCAGGGAGTCGAGTCGAGTTTATTTATAACAAGCTGGTCATGATTAATATATATGCTTCAGCTTGAGGGGAAGTGTTATGAACTATGACACTTGGTTTATTAAGGGTAGTTTGGGTATCACACACTTAGGCGGTGTTTGTTACGCGGATAGGAGAGGCTGGATAGGACTAATAATCCAACATCCTCCTTATCCGATGTTTGACACAAAAAATGAAATGGTGGGATAGGATTACATATCCGTCGGATGAATAATGATGCGTTTAGTTGTCTATTTTT
>JAOWBR010171041.1:0-11387 GCA_028571145.1 Dionaea muscipula
ACACAATAAATACCATTTATTGCCCATAAATACTTTTGGCACACGAAACGTCCCCCTATTAAGACAATCCGTCCACTTCCCAAGTGCGAAAAATCGGCCCGTCAACAATGTGGCACACATATTTGATGGGAAGAATTATTAAGTCATATATGAGTTGTTCTAACATCGAATATGAAACTTGAGTTAATGATCAATAACTTAAGTGTGCGTTGCCCGAGCTTTTAGGTCCAAGTTTGAATTCAATGATGATTGTTTCCCCAATAATTATGTGCTTCATCATGATGATCCATGGTAGTGTGTGATGAAATAAACAGGTGGTCTCAAATAGCGCTGCAATTACCAGGAAGAACAGATAATGAGATAAAGAACCACTGGCACTCCTACTTGAAGAAGAGAGAACAAAAATCTGAAGAAACAGATCAGATTCAAATTCAGATTCAGACCCAACTCACCAATTCAACTCCAGAAAACAATAACATGATCGATGATGCATCTCTAATTACTAACTCCATGGCGACGACGAGCATTTCGAGCTCTGGAACACCGAAAAACATAGCAGGAATAGGATCGATGACTCACCATGAAGGGCACTGGAGCTCCTTGCCGAAACTTTTCTTTGCAGAATGGCTGGAATTGGATATGGAGGATAATATCACTACAACAAGTAACCTGCACGGACAAAACAATTTCCCAGTTCAGGCAGAGCAAGTGCCCGTTGATAATATGAACCATCATGGGCTTCATCATAATGATTCTGATCAATACCAGCTTGATGGGTTTATGCAGGGTTTAGCAGCATACATCCAAGGATCATCCTCGTCCATCAGCAACATCCAGTACTGAGCCCTGCTACCCGTACTGACCGGGGATCGACAGGCAACAAGAAAGGAGGGGGACGAGGGGGGAGAGAAGGGTGGAGTTTTTTTCTGTCTTCCTCTCGATTCCTATTTCCCATTGTGTCAAATTGTCTTTGAGTAATGACGCAAAAAATGAAGTTGTCTCCACTGAGGATAAGATGTTCCAATCCGAGCTCAAGTACAAGTTAGGATCAAACAGGAGGTAATATATAAAAAGGTCCCGAACTTTTGACCATTTTTTAAAAAGAGTCCTAATCTTTAAATATTATCAATTTAATACCCAAACTTTGACACATTGTATTAATTTAGATCCTGCCGTTAATTCACGACTAAATCGATAACAATAGTGGCCGAAAAAGAAGTTGTCTCGTGTGAGGGACCATCTGGTGTGAGGTGTCGTCCAATGTGAGGACAGTGAGGTCGCCTAAACAGAAGAAAACAAAGCAGAAAGCAGACGGCACAGAAGGACAGACGAAACGAGCAGAGCAGACACAACAAAAGAATGAACCAGTAGAGCAGACAATATGGAAATTCGGTCCTAAAAATAGACACTATTGTTATTTATCGATTTAGACGGGATCTAACAACAGGATCTAAATTAATACAATACATCAAAGTTTGGGTATTAAATTGATAATATTTAAAGGTCAAGATTCTTTTTAAAAAATGATATAAAGTTTGAGACTTTTTTAAAATTTGGCTCATCAAACAGTTATTTCAAAAGATCAACCTTATGGTAAAAGAATATGAGCTCATTCTCTGAGGACAAAATATGGACTAAACCACCACATATACATATAGTCAATCTATCAGCTCTACACATACACATACACATACACATTATATAGGAACTTAACTATTTGTAGGAGGTGAACAACATATGGAGATTGTCTTTTACTTTGTAGTAGTCTTTTTTGGGATGCCAAGAGTGGACTCTAAACTAAGCAAGAGGAAAGGCGAGAAAGAGGCATGGGCTAGAGTTGCAAAAGCAAAATCGATAAATAGAATATCTTATTGAACAATCAACTCTATCAAAATATAAATTTGTAATAGAATATTTAAAAAATATATTTATATCGTAAATCCATGCTACAAGTCTCAATTAGATCGAGCAAATTAGGAATTTCACCTCTTTGTTTTTTGTTTTTTTAATCTCGTAGAGTCAATTGATTATGTGATTTTATAAGGGTTGCTCAAAAATCCGATAAATCGTCAAACCGATCTAATCTGTACCGTTTAGATCATGTGTATGGATTAATGGTTCGGACATAGATTAAAAAATTATTGATCTGTGACTTACGGTTCGAACACTGATTATATTATATAATCCGTAGATTAATTTGATCTGATCGGTACAAAAATTTAAAATAAATAAAAATAATAATTATTATAAAACTAATAAGAAAAATACAGATCTTAAATAACAAATGCACTTTTTTTGTTTTGTTTTAAAGGTGAATTTAGCAGAACACCCCTCGACTTCCTTGAAATCTCCGAACTACCCTTATCTTCTTTCTCCTTCTCGATTCTTCTCCTCGCTCCCTCTTTTCATTTTCACCTTTACCGTCCCAATTCTTTCTCTTAGGACCGATTCTTAGGAATCCGATCCGATTCGGACCACGAGCAACCATAAATTTTATACCGAGACCTATTTTGCGCACACACCTAAATTTTGGGATGCGTAGAGGATATTGTCAGATAACCTGACGGGCCTGAAGCCTCTTAGCCCTCGATATTGCCGACAAAAGAGAGCCAAAGTAGCCCCTCGTCTCTGCCATCAACTCCTACCAACTGCGAACCTCCCTCTCATCCTCACAGATCGAGGATCATATACCTCCTTTGTTCTAACATAATCTCACACAGCTGAAAAAAAAGAAAAGTTGTGTCCTGGTTGTCCAACTGAAGCCACTGAATACGTGTCTTCTGTCGGAGCATACTGTACTCCAAGCGGGTCAACATATTGAATCTCATCACGACATCCCTCTCAACCCCACATCTCGTGGTGTCCCCAAACCCGAAAGCAATCCACTTTGCGTCCTGAGAAGGTCCTGACGAGTTCGCTCCACATTTTCTGATAGGTCGATGTATTCCTTTCGGTTGAGCCTACACAATTGTATCTTAAAAGAATCTCAGCTTCCTATACAAGCATTAGCAATTCTGCAAGCTGCCCCGAATTCGTGAGTTGAGTGTGTATTATTTTATTTTATTTTTTGCTTTATTTTTTACTTTATTTAGGTGAAAAAATTTTAAAAAAAAAATGTTCAACCGATCAAAGTAAGTTGGGTATTTTTTAGACATTATTTTTGACACTGTTTTTAGATCCTATTTTTGAACACTGTTTTTAACACAGTTTGATAATACTGTTTTTGATAATGTTTTTAAACACTGTTTTTTATTATTATTTTTTATACTATTTTTGACACTATTTTTAGACACAATTCAACGTGAGTTGAAAATTTCTTTTAAAAAATTTTAAGACCAAAAAAATAAAAATAAATAAAAATAAAAGTATAAAATACACTGCCCTGTGAGTTGGGTCGAGTGTTAAATCAGGACAAATAGCATGGCTGCTAAATGTTTTTTCGGGTTTATAGGATATCTTATCGGGCTTTTTGTCCGATATCTTACCGAGTAGTCCGCAAAGCGGAGCGCAGTTACGCAAGCGAGCAAAGCAGTGGGGAAGCTGGCAGCAGATTTCGCGCTGGGGCTGCAAATGCTGAAATTCTTCTCATATGAACTGTGCCCTCGAACGCACACTCTCAAACCTTGTACAGCAATGCACAATTCAACAGCTCAAACAAATTCATGCCTTCATCATCACCTTATCACTCCACCAAAACGCCGACTTCCTCTCCAGATTCCTCCGTCGAAGCACCGAATTCGGCGGCATGGAGTACTCCAATCTGATATTCACCCATCTGGGTACTTCTCTTAGCACCCAGACCACTCTATGGAATGCTATGATAAGAGGGTACGCCTACAATGGCCCCTTGGAGATGTGCGTCACAATGTTCAATGAAATGCCTCTGAAAGGACTCAAACCCAACAATTTCACTTACCCGTATGTCCTCAACTCCTGTTCTCAATTGGGTTGGTACAGGACGGGGAAAAGGGTCCACTGTCATGTGGTGAAATCTGGGTTTCATGGTACTGTTAGGGTTTCTGAATCCCTGTTTAACATGTACATGCAAACGTCGGCGTCTTTTGATGCGATTCAAGGGAGAAGTGAGAACTTTGGTGATGCCCTTAAGGTGTTTGATGAATTGTATATTAGAACGGTAGAGTTGTGGAATAAGATCATTTATCGGTATGCACAGATAGGCGATGTTAGTCGTGCAAGACAGATGTTTGATATTATGCCCCAAAGAGATATTGTCTCGTGGAATTCAATGATTTCAGGGTATGCCAAGGTTGGGGACAGCCTGTCGGCTAGAGAGTTATTTCAACAAATGCCGGAGAGGAATGTGGTGTCCTGGACTTGTATGATCGGGGCATATGCCAATACAGGAGATGTTAATGCGGCGAGGGAGATTTTCGATCAAATGCCTAGCAGAAATGTCGTTTCTTGGAATTCAATGATCTCATGTTTTTCACGGAATGGAGAATTTGAGGAGGTGCTTCATCTGTTTGTTCAAATGCAATTACAAGGAATAAATCCAGATGGGTTCACATTTGCTTCTGCTTTGTCAGCCTGTGCCCATATTGGAGCTCTGGAATTTGGCCAGTGGGTAAATTCCTTGATCAAAGATTGGTCTCAGATGAGTGTCATAGTAGGAACTTCCCTGTTAGAATTGCATGCTAAATGTGGAGATGTTGATAAAGCTTTCACAATCTTCATCAAAATTGGAAACAAGGATGTCTTTTGTTGGAACGTTATGATAAAGTCTCTAGCTATCCATGGAAGAACTGAAGATGCCTTGAAACTCTTCTCCTTGATGCAGAGCAAAGGATTGAAGCCTAATGACTTCACATTTTCCAGTGCTCTGTTTGCTTGCAGCCATGGTGGATTGGTGGAAGAAGGTCAAAGAATTTTCGACGGCATGGAGAAGCATTTTGGGATTAGCCGAAAGCTGGAACACTATGGTTGTATGATTGATCTACTTAGCCGAAATGACCAGCTTGAAAGAGCAGAGTCCCTCGTCAAGGAGATGCCTTTCAAGCCTGATAATGCCATATGGGGAGCTTTGTTGGGTGGTTGCAGTGCCATTAGTGACATTCAATTAGCTAAGCAAGTGATCAAGAACACAGATTTGTTGGATGAGAAAGAACCGGGAGTCTTTGTTTCATTATCCAACATGTATGCTTCAATGGGTCAATGGACTGAAGCTTCAAGTACGAGACGGAAGATGGAGAGGAAGAAGGTATGGAAGGAAGCAGGACAGAGTTGTGTCATATGACTGTTGAAGGGGCATTAAGATGGAACCAATGATCGCAAAAAACGGTGTCATTGAGAGGAATAAAAGTACAGATTGTGACGTTTAGTGAGTAAATAAAATCAAGTGAGTGATTGTGAGAGTCGAAAAGAGGATGCCCTGTACTAGGGCGTCCAACGGTTTTCTGTGAAAGGTATTGTCAGGATAGCTTAGAAAAACCATGTTTTGGACGGTTGTGCACGATTTATGTAGTGTGACGGTTGAACGTGTCGTGGAAAACGTGCGTAGAGCAATCAGCGTACGATCAAAACGTTGTATCGATCGGTTAATAAAATACGATCGTGGGAAGGTTAAAGAAATGCACGTCGAGGATGGTTGCGAACATTGGAGGAGATTATAAATAGTTGCTAAGATGTGGAAGCAAGACGTGATTTCATCCCTTGAACTCACATACTATGATGTAATTATTTTATCAAATTTTTTAGTAGATTTTATAGTAAAACGTCATTCATCGAAATTTTATAGTTTGCCATGTTTGCTCCTGTTTGTTTCTTAGTATACTCCTCCTATTTTCCGTTTATATGAAAAAAAAAAAAAAGATGTGCAGAAAGTAGATCTTCTTCTCTTTCCTCTTCGCTTTGTACTTTGGCATTTGAGAAAGGAAAGGATGCTATATGATGAACGAGTGTCCCTTGCCAAGGGGAGACCGAAAAGGCGGCAAATAGCCGATCCTTTCTTCCCTGCGTGTCTGCATGCTTGAAACCCTCCCCTTTCATTCCTCCTCTCACCATTGAAGATCACAGAGGGAGCCACCAATACCATGGGGAAGCAGAAACAACAGGTGATATCCCGCTTCTTTGCACCCAAATCCAATACCCCTTCAGCTTCTCCATCCACCTCGAATGAACCATCATCTTCCCCTCTCTCAGAAAACCCACCGACCCCACATCCAAAGATCTCGGCCACAGCCACTTTTTCACCTGCTAAACGGCGTAAACACCTCAGAACCTCCCAATTCCTCTCCCCTGACAAACCCTCAAAAACCCCTAAACTCTCTCCCCATACCCACAACCCTATACCTCTTTTGCCCAACCCTTCCCTCCACCAAAAGTTCCTCCAAAAGCTCCTAGAACCCCCTGAACACCTTCTAGAACCTGCCCATGAACCCCTTGATTCTCCCATTGAGCCTCGAGTCCTTAACCCCAAGTATACCCCTCTCGAGCAGCAGGTTGTGGAGCTCAAGAACAAGTACCCTGATGTGCTTTTGATGATTGAGGTCGGTTACAAGTATAGATTTTTTGGGAAAGATGCTGAGATTGCTGCTAGGATATTAGGGATTTATGCCCATGTGGATCGTAACTTCTTGACGGCCAGTATTCCGACATTTAGGCTCCATGTTCATGTGAGGAGGCTTGTGAGTCAAGGGTATAAGGTGGGTGTTGTGAAGCAAACAGAGACTGCGGCGATAAAGGCTCACGGGTCGAATAAGGTGGGGCCATTTTGTAGGGGACTATCGGCTTTGTACACCAAGGCAACTATTGAGGCTGCTGAGGATTTGGGAGGTGGTGAAGAGGGGTGTGGATCATTGAATAATTATTTGTTTTGTGTCGTTGAAGGGGAGGTGGGGGTTGAAAGTGGGTTTGATGTGAGGATAGGGCTTGTTGCTGTTGAGATATCAACTGGGGATGTTATTTATGGGGAGTTCAATGATAATTTCATCAGGGATGGGCTTGAGGCTGTGATTTTGAGCTTGTCTCCTGCTGAGTTGCTTGTCAGTGAGCCTCTTTCTAAGCAGACAGAAAAGGTAGAACTTTACTCTTGGAGTTATAGGATGTGGTTATGTAGAATAAGTGGAAATGCTGGAATTGAATGGATGATATTACTCTTTGGTTCCTTCTGTGCCAGGAAATCAACCTCATTTTATTATCTCATCACTCTATGTGTACTTCAACTGGGTGAAAAAAATATCTTGTTTGTCTGGGTGCATTGCAATCTGTATCATTGTTAATTTATAGAACTGAACTCAATAGTTGAGGTGCTCCATCATTGACTAAATTAATGATATGATTAGAATCTCTCACTTGTGGTGAAAAGGGTACTGTGTCGATGACCTAGTTATGCCCATGAGGATACTTTAGAACACACACCTGAAAAGGATAAGAAGGGTGCAAAAGAGTATCTGTGGTCTAGTGCGCTATTAGAGTAGCTTAAATCCACGAATATTGCTTAAACAGAATGCCATGGGTCATGTATTACATAGAAGCTAGAATTCTTCATCCGAGAAGCACATAACAGCAAATGGTAACTATTTAGTTTAGAATTTGTATATTATGGTGGCGATATTCTTTTAGCTACATTTTCTTTTAACTTTTAGAGGTGGCATTATCTGTGGAATATGGTGGCTAATTGGCTATCAACTATTGAACTCAAGATAACTTTGGATTCTCATCACATATGAAAAAAGAAAGAAAAGAAGGAAAGAGTGATTGTTTTTCCTTGCAATGATGCTTACCTACTATTGGTGAAACTAAATTCGTCATGGGTTCATCCAGTCATAGGGGTGTCAAGTGTCACGATTCATTAATCCGTGACAATGACGATTGGGGTGTCCATAATTGGTTAGGCGGAAATGGTGGGCAGCTGTAGCATTAAACCGTTGTTGTAGCGTTGGATATATGTTCCTTGTGAGGAAGAGATATTCTATCCCGTCACCAGGCCGTTGCCCTGATGAGCCCAAAGTAGGGCGAAACCATTCGATGTGCGTATGGATAAGACTGAACCCAGATGATATGAGACGTTTGGGAGTCATATTGTTTTATGGGGAAGGTCTTTGCCCGAACGAGCGATAATTCTCTTGAGTAAAGAATTCAAGGCTGAGATCCTAGCATGGATTTGTCGCACGATCTGTTCAGAGGAACCAGACTGTAGCATCAAGCTTGTTGCATAACTGGAAATTCTCTGCCTCATTCTTTTCAGTCTAACAAAGAGTGTTCTTTTTCTTTGTCACTAGGGATTATATTGTGGAAGGAAGATGGATTTTTTTTTTGGGGCTCCTACATTGTTATGCCTTAAATATCTGTTGTATATTTGTCTAGGTACTCTTGGCGTATGCTGGGCCAACCTCCAACGTCCGTATGGAGCGTATCTTATGTAATCACTTCAAGGATGGTGGCGCATTGGCTGATGTAATTTCATACTTTGAAAACATACAACAAGGTGATGCATGGAGTAATCAACACCATACCGTGGAAGTTGCAGGTGATGGAAATAACCAACTAGCCATTACGGTATTACCCTGGTTTCCTTTGCATAACTAGCTTAAACTATTTACAAATGTTATATCACGTTTCAATCCTCATTTATACTCTCTGACAATTTTCGCTGCAACCTGGTGCTATGATATCCAAGTATGAGGTTGTATTTCTCCTGCTTTACAGTTTTTTCTCCGAAATCTGGGAGTAGGACAACTTGGAACCCTTTCACTTGATTTTTCATGGTTTCTTGACTCCAAAAGCTAGCTTCTATGGAACATAAGTCATCTTTGTTCACTCTCTTTTTTTCGCTGTTCATTTTGTGTTCCCCTCACATGTTACTTGCCAGTTTCACATGACATGGCTTCTTCCCTCCATAGCTTTACTTCTGATTGCAGAATCGTTTGATTGCAGGTGATAATGAGCATGCCTGGCTTAGCAGTGCTAGCATTAGCCATAACACTTGGACATCTAAAACAATTTGGTTTTGAGGGAATTGTATCTCTCGGTGCTTCATTCAGGCCCTTATCAAGCAACATGGAGATGCGGCTGTCAGCTAATACTCTGCAACAATTAGAGGTAGTCAGCGTGCTAACATCTTAGTAACCTGTAACTTTGTCCTCCCTGTCTCCCCCCCCCCCTCCCAAAAAAAGTGCGAAGAACCGAAAGAAAGAAAAAAAGTATCGAGCGCAATGCCGAGGAAACCATTGATCTCAACTTGTTTAAGGAACTTAGTTGGTGTTGATTTTGAAAAAAACATACTTTAAGCTAAGGATAAGATGCACGATAATTCTAACTTGGCCCTTCAGCGTGCTTCATTTCTGATCTTATTATGGGGACAATCATGTTCTTCCTTTGCTCCTTCCTTCAGGCAATCTTTTGATGGAAAAATCTGGGTTCCTCCTTCCTTCTTGTTGGTTTTCCTTTGATCACCTTGAAGAATTGCTTTGATGCATTTTGCTCTATCCTTTTTATACTTCTCCTTCATCTATGATCTGTGATGACAATGGACACATCCCCTGCCTGCAGGTTTTAAAGAATAATTCTGATGGCTCTGAGGTTGGGACCCTGCTGAAGTCTATGAATCATACACTTACCGTATTTGGCTCCAGACTGCTTATGAATTGGGTATAAGTTTAATTCAGATTATAATGTCTTGAGTTGCAGTTTTGGTTTTTTCCTAATTGATGTTTGGGTTCTTTCCCTTCAACAGGTGACTCACCCTTTATGTGATAAAAATATGATAACTGCTCGTCTTGATGCTGTCACTGAGATTGCAGAATCCATGGGCGGAAGCGAGGGTTTGGAGAGCTTGGGGACACTTGATGCTGGAATCTTAGACTTCATAGTTGTTCAACAAGGGATAAACCATGTAGTTTCTTCAGTTTTGATTGCTTTAGGAAGATCATCTGATATTCAGCGTGGGATAACGAGAATCTTCCATCGAACAGCCACTCCTAAAGAGGTATGCAAGGTTTTTCATAATCTTTAGAATATGTAAACAGCAAAATACTTCTTATTACATATACTTCTTTCTTTGCTTGTTCTTTTGTGGAGGGCCTTACACCTGGATAGTGGATACTTAAGTTTATTCTACCTTAGTGATTTCTGCTGACAGTTCCTGAAAAAAACTGAATGTTATAGTTTATTGCAGTTATGCAAGCAATTTTGCTCGCTGGAAAACAGCTTCAACAACTTAAGGTGGATGAAGATGTTTGCCCTAAGGAAGCGAGGTGGAATACTGTTCGTTCTGTACTATTAAGGAAGTTGATTCTAATTGCTTCTTCGCCCAGTGTGATCAATGCTGCTGCAAGACTTCTATCCACTCTAAATGCTGAAGCAGCTGATAAAGGGGATATGTTGAACCTTATGATCATATCTGATGGAGAGTACCCAGATGTCAGTTGCAAGAATTTCATTCTTTTACTTTTCCGTGTTTAGTTGGTTAATGGTAAATTACCTGCTGTAGCTACCATATTAAACACATTTTGGGAGTTATAGGGCCCAAACATGTGAACCACTTTTGGTTATGAAGTTTTATATCATTAGCAAACAATAACTATGTGATAGTTACGTAGGTTGCCGAGTGCCGGACAAAGGCTCATTCAGCGAAGGAAAAGCTGGAATCATTGATTGGTTTGTACCGTAAGCAGCTAGGAATGCGGAATTTGGAATATATGAGCGTGTCTGGGACAACTCACTTGATTGAGGTAATAATTTCTCATCCATTTGCCTCTTCCATGCCCTTTGTTTGCTTGTCTCATGGCGAATCCAGCAACTGCAGTGAGTTTCACTATATGGGACTATGTTCTACTTACTTCAAGCGTATGACTATTGTATTCCTAAGATCATGTTAGAGCTAGATGGTTCTGTGGATCGTTTAAGCCCTTAAAAGTTAGTGTCTTAAGAGTCATGTACTTTAATAGAAATTGTTTGTGCCGTTGGTAAGATAAACATGGTAAGATAAACATTCTTACAGTTTAATTCACTCTCACAAAAATTGCTCGTGTCTTGTCGTGTTCGTGTACGTGCATCTGTCATGTCGTGCACTTTATATAATTTTTTAATGAAAAAGAGAATAAAAATTATATCAATATTCGACTCTTGATTATCGTAAAAAATTTTAGGGGCTGTTTGATTTGTCGGTTTGTCTGTTTGTCTATTTTTTGTTTTGAGTTTTGAGTTTTCAGCTTTCAGTTTTTAGTTTTCAGTAAAAACAGAAAACGTGTTTCGTTTATAATCTATAATCTATAATTTATAATTTATAATTTATAATTTGTCGGGCCTTGAGTTTTTTTTCATATTTTGGGTGTTTTGAGAATTTCTGTTGAAAACACAGAAAACAGCTTTTTGTCGTTTTCTGCATTTTGAAGATTTTGAACTAAAAACTGTTTTCTGTTTTTAGA
>JAOWBR010171052.1:0-11386 GCA_028571145.1 Dionaea muscipula
AAGAGCAACATGTCAGCAGTCTTCGGGTGTGCAAAGAATATGTCGCTTACGACGTTCGACTGAAACTCCTTCCTACTCTACCGGTGGTAGCCATAATCCTTCAGTAACCTGAAAAAGTATTGAATCACTGTCAGGTCCCCCTTCTCACTTCTCATTATCTTCTGCAGCGCATTCTGAACATGTCTTGAGGTACTCACATTATCCGGATTATCCTTCTTCAACTGCTGAAATATATGCCTTGGCTTCATGTTACCACTGCTCAGTTGGGATACTTTTGTCAGTTCTTCCTTGTTTCACTTCGCAGCTGATGTATATCATTGACTATAAACACCGACCTCATGATTATGATACTCCTGGAAAGATCCCGGGGACGGTCAGGACCTAGGACCCTCCAGAGGTGATCATCAAAGTCCCGATCCGATCGGGATGAAGCGGCTCCCGCCGGCGGAGCGGACCCGGTCGGTACGGGGGAGGAGTGAATGAAAGGATGAAGGTGATTCTGACCCGCTCCAAGGAGAAAGAAACTGTGGAGATGTGGGAACTAGACCTGAGATGGACGAGCAAACAGGTCAGAGGGTACCCGAGGGAATTACCCTAGGGAGACCGCTCTGATGCTTAAAACAGCAAATGAAGAAGATGCCTGGTAGCTCCTGCGTGCGTGCGAGGAGAGCCGGGAGATGTAAGAATGAGAAAGAAGGTCAGTCCAGCGTGGTTGGTCAAGAGGGCGAGAATCGCCAAATGGGCCCTCGCGTACGACCAAGGGAAGGCAAGGCCGAGTCAGGAAATGGCCGAAGATGGCCGAGAGGGTCGGTACCGAGCGTGCACCTACCGAGCGTACACCTACCGAGCGTGCACTGTCGGGCGTGCACTACCGAGCGTAGTACACCGGGCGTGCACTACCGAGCGTAGTACACCGGGCGTGCAGAGGGGAGATGAGTCGAGCGAGGTATACCGGGCGTAGTATACCGAGCGTGACGGTCGGTATCAGGGTCGGTGGTCCGGGCGTGTCCAGGCTCAAAGAGAAAAAAGGTCCCGAGAAGTGAAGGGGTCGAGGCCTATTTATAGGCCTCCGATGAGAGAAAAAACCGAGCATGCACACCGGGCGTGCACTACCGAGCGTGCACACCGGGCATGCATACCAAACGTGCACATCGAGCGTAGCCTATCGAGCGTAACCTACCGAGCGTGCACACCGAGCGTGCACTCAGGGGTGGTTCCGGATCGGGAAACTTCGGGAGGTCCGTTTGAGCTTGTTTGAGCTCCGATTGACGAACGGTTTGCGCCCACGCACTCGTGGAGAGGTGGGGAATTATCTAGGATGGGTTCGGTCGGGTTTGGTCACGGTTGACCGGGGTTGACCATGGTTTGACCGAGGGCTCGGGTTCAGTCGGGTCAGGCCGGACGGTCCAATCTCGGACCCTTTGGCTACGTGTCTATAGGGGGAATTTCCCCCTATATCACCGGCGAACTTTTTATGTCAAATTTTTCGGCTAACTTTTTAATGTCGAATTTTTTCTCGCCAACCTTTTTCGACGAACTTTTTCCCGTTAACTTTTTTATGTCGATTTTTTTTACAACAAATTTTTTCCGACGAATTTTTTCCGGCGAACTTTTTCGCGGCTAACTTTTTTTCAATAATTTTTTTCGACAAATTTTTTTTATTCTCCATTATTTTTTATCCTTCTTTTCTTTCCCATCATTCATTATGTTCTATTTCTTATCCAACCCACTACCCAATCATTTCTTTTCCCACTTTTTATCTTTCATCATTTTTTATCTTTTATTTTTTATTCCGCAAAACAAACACAGTCCGATTTTTAGATTGTCTAGGCATTTGCTTTTGCCTTCCCCGAGGACCCCGACCCTGCCAGAACTTTTGTTTCAGCAGGTTTTGACTGGTAATTGGGTTCTTTTAGTAGGCTTACTCTCAATTCTCGTTAATTGGGTTCTTTTAGTTAACTAGGAATAAATGGAGGGAAAATTTTTTTTGGATGAAATCAGTGGCCCCTATCCAATTTTTCCCTCACTACCTTTCAGGCTTTCACTCACTCTCTCTCTCGTCATTATCCTCTCACCAGAACCAGTGTATAAAAGCAGCTGCAATGGCGGTCTTGATTTTACCAGCGGCTATCCAACGAAACCAATGATTAATCAAAACTCAAGCTAAACTGTCACTAGAAAGTAGAAACCTCAGCAGCTGTTCTTCTCCACTCATTGTAGTACCAATTTTTAGGTTGCATTTACTCTACACTGACTCTGTGTTTGAGGAAGCATATATTATAGAATGAGATAAAAGTGTGGGAGAGAAGGAACAAAGGAAGAAAAAAGGCCACAGCTTTGTGTAACCCAAAAGGAAGGGGAAGTGCGGTTGGTTTTTCATTCGGTGGTGGTTCATGGGTTCAGAGAGTGGAATGCGGAACACATTGGGAACCAATGTGCTGTCAATTTTGATATTGTTTTCATTGTTGTGGGTGTTTTTGTTTTCAAATGTTTCTGTTGTGGATGCCTCTGTGGGATATGACAAGAAGGCAATCACCATTAATGGGCAGAGGAGGATTCTCATTTCTGGCTCTATTCACTACCCTCGCAGTGTCCCTGAGGTAAAACGATTAGGCAAAAAATTTGACAATCTACTTTATTGGGTATTCTCTGATTTGCTTTGTTTCCTTTCTGGGCATTTCTCTTTCTCTTTCATTCACATTTTTTGCAATTTTTAGGGGTGAAAATGCAACTGGGTTCTTGATGGGTTTCTTGCAGATGTGGCCAGATCTCATAGAGAAGGCTAGAGAAGGTGGTCTAGATGTGATTCAGACGTATGTTTTCTGGAATGGGCATGAACCTTCACCTGGAAATGTAATTGTAAATCGAACCCTTCTTTTGAAAATTATGTGATGTGGGTAATTTTGTCTATTTTTTAAAAAAAATTTGGGGTCCTTGAATTATTTCTGCAGTACTATTTTGAGGGAAGGTATGACCTTGTGAAATTCATCAAGCTGGTTCACCAAGCTGGTCTCTATGTTCATCTCAGGATTGGCCCCTATGTTTGTGCTGAATGGAACTTTGGGTACTGACTGCTGCCTACTTAATCCCCACTCCTCCTCCTCTCCAATCTTCATTAATTTTTTTTCTTGACAATAGTGTGTAGCCTTCTCCCACAGAAAATTTGGCTCTTAGAACAGTGTCTTCCACCTTCACCACCATTGTTATGTGATAGACAGATAGTTGTTTAGACTAGAGTAATGCGTGTTAGGTAACCGACAGCCAACACACTATATTTGTTGAATCTTCTGTGCATGTGTCCTAATGGACTATGTGCTGTCGACCCCACCTAGTGGGATTTAGCCTTGATGATGAGACAGATAGTTGATCCTTTTTAGCTTTTTTTTTTGGTTAGGGCAACATAACATGTATCACTGCCTTACTTGATCAAATTTCTGTTTATGTTGTTATCAGGGGCTTTCCTGTTTGGTTGAAGTATATTCCCAATATCAAATTCAGAACAGATAATGAGCCATTCAAGGTTAATTCTAGCTCTTTTTCCATTTGAAGTCACTTCTATGTCTTTTACTTCAAATTAGTTTGATCGTGGTATAGTTTTTGATCATGTTATAACTTGCTATAACGAAGGTGGCGATGCAAGGATTCACTAACAAGATTGTTGGTATGATGAAAGCTGAAAATTTGTTTGCATCGCAAGGTGGTCCAATCATCCTATCCCAGGTCAGCTGTGCTCTTTCATTATTCAAATTTCACACTGCCGATTCTGAATTTTGTTGTCCTACCTGACCTTAGTCCGATTCTTTTCCGGTTTTTTTTTGGTTTCATGAAATATTACTAATTGTAACGGTCTTTTATAGATTGAGAATGAATATGGACCCGTAGAATATGAAACCGGAGCTCCTGGCCAAGCATACACAAATTGGGCAGCCGAATTGGCCGTGGGGCTCCAAACCGGCGTCCCCTGGGTCATGTGCAAGCAGGATGATGCCCCCGATCCCATTGTAAGTATCCGTAGGATTTGGTCATTCTCTTGTAGGGTTAATTTGTGCAAGACAAGAATAACTTGTTATGCATGACATTGCGTTGCTTTGGGTTAACTGTAAGCTTATGGAATTTGTTGGTTCCTTGGCAGATCAATACCTGCAATGGCTTCTATTGTGATTACTTCTCCCCCAACAAGAATTATAAGCCGAAAATGTGGACAGAGGCATGGACTGGCTGGTAATTGTATATGTAGATGTTTAAGAAAAATGAAGTAAATAATGTTTGCAATTTTAGTTATGTTTGAAGTTCTCTACGGTTCTTTTTAGGTTCGCTGAATATGGCAGTCCACTTCCTAGTCGTCCTGTTGAAGATTTGGCTTTTTCAGTCTTGAGATTCATACAAAAAGGCGGATCTTTTATCAATTATTACATGGTAAGCACTCGGCAGTTAGAGACGTGAATCTCGGGTCGTGATAGCAATGATATGTGTAGAGGAATCAACTCTATCAAAAGGTCAATTTTGTGATAGAAAGCTCATAAATTATATTTATCTTAACACGCCCCCTCACGCGAATGTCGCTTTTGGACTTGAAGTGTGGGTTGTGTACTGACTCATCTCATATCAAGTGCTAAATAATAAGGGTCGTGCTTGCAGAATTCGAACTCGTGACCTTTGGTTACTCTTGCTCTGATACTATGTAGAGGAATCAGCTCTACCAAAAAGTCAATCTTGTATTAGAAAACCCATGAATTATATTTATCTTAACAATATGTTTCTTCTTCTTTTGTATAGTAGAAGTTGTGAATTTATTTTCTTAATGTTTTCAGTACCATGGAGGAACAAATTTTGGGAGAACAGCTGGAGGTTTCATCGTCACTAGTTATGATTATGATGCTCCTCTTGACGAATATGGTAATGCAGTATACCACCCTACAATTTTCTGTTGAAGCTAGTGTTAACATAACGTCTCTTTCACGTTGATGATCTTGATTCTTGGAGTTTATGTCCCGTTGTCTCTCTCTTAAGTGTGCTAGAAAATCTGTGTTTTTTTTTCTCATGATGTATATAGGATTATTGAGACAACCAAAATGGGGACACCTTAAAGATCTACATCTAGCAATAAAGCTTTGTGAGCCAACTCTAGTGTCAAGTGATCCGTCCGTGATCTCACTAGGACATGGTCAAGAGGTTAGTGTTTCACCTGAGTTTTCCGATTCCCGGTCCCAACAAAAAGAAAAACATAATGATAATTTTGGTTTCTGAAATTGCCATGCAGGCACATGTTTTCAAATCAAGCTCTGGATCTTGTGCTGCATTTCTCGCAAATTATAACCAAAACTCTGGTTCAAGGGTGATGTTTGGAAATCAACATTACAATCTGCCACCTTGGTCTATTAGCATTCTTCCTGACTGCATAAATGCGGTCTATAACACAGCAAGGGTGAGGGGAATTACTCTTCTTTGCATCATAGGAAAGCATAGGAAGGACTATTTCCCATGTAAGGAGTGTGCAAAAGGGCTTCATGTGTGAGGGCCATGTTAAAACACGTTTAAGGCCTTCACCTAGTTGTTTAAGCATTATCATCACCATCATCATCATTGATTCATTTCCACGATCACTTCCCACTAAGTGAGGTCGACCACAGGCCCACACGTATCCAAAGGACATGTATATGTAAGATCCAACAAATATAGTGCACTGGCTCCAAATGACTCCTTGACAAACATGTGCAAAAGTTCTGTTGTTTAAGTTTGTTTGATGTTGGATGAATGATGGAGCGAAGAAGAGAAGATTATTTCTGAGATTGAGATGATTTATGCAGGTTGGAGCTCAGAGTGCAACAATGAAGATGACTCCTGTTTATCAAGGCTTTTCTTGGGAGTCATACAATGAAGAGACAACTTCAACTCATGAAAGTGCATTTACAATGTCAGGATTAATGGACCAAATAAATACAACCAGAGATGTATCTGACTACTTGTGGTACATGACTGAGTGAGTAGTCTATATGCATATTCTCCACTTTTATTTCCCTTTGAATTAATCTCTGTTGGCTCATTGCCATGTATCATGACGAGTTCTACATCCTTCTAACAGTGTCAATATCGATCCTGATGAGGGTTTTCTAAAGAGCGGGCAATATCCAGTTCTCACAGTCATGTCAGCTGGTCATGCATTGCATGTGTATATCAACGGCCAATTGTCCGGTATGTTACCTTCAGTTCCCTCTCGAGACAAATTATAACTTGAGTTCTCACGCCTTCTTGTGTCCGAGTTTACAATGTCTAGCTTTTCTTTTTCTACTCATGATTGAGATGTCGTTCGTTTTGCACTTTGAGAGAAGTCTTGTTCATTTGAAATTACAAATCCTATGGTGGTTTTGTATTCTTGTTCTTGGCAGGAACTGTGCATGGAAGTCTTGAAAACCCAAAGCTCACTTTTAGCCAAGGAGTGTATCTGAGAGCTGGTAGTAACAAGATATCATTACTGAGCATCGCCGTTGGTCTTCCGGTTAGCTCTCTTTTGCTAGCGATCCCTGATTTCTTGGAACATTGGCAGTTTGGCACACACTGTGAGAAAAATAGATCAGGCTCTTGTTATGAATACCATGAGGTTACAATCTACTTACTATTTACTCTTATTTTGAACTCAGAATGTTGGTGATCATTATGAGACATGGAACACTGGTGTCCTTGGTCCAGTCTCACTACATGGTCTGAACAAGGGGAGTAGAGACTTGACATGGCAGAAATGGTTGTACAAGGTTTGTATCCGGTCATTTTGCTCACTGACTACATACACCCAAGGCTGGAAAGCTTACTGATCATTTCTTCTCTACTAGATTGGTCTGAAGGGAGAATCTTTAAGCCTTCACACTCTCAACGGAGCCTCCTTTGTTGAGTGGTTGGACGGGGATGATGTTGCTCAAAAACAGCCGCTAACTTGGTATAAAGTATGTCGCTTTCTTGCTTCATTTGAAATCTTTTTCTGCTGATTATAAAAGAGTTGACAAGAGGGCATAGGAAAGCTGCATATAGTAACTGACTCTTATTTCCAATTACATTGTTGGGGGACAACCATCGGAGAACCCAAACCTGCCTAAAGGCCCAAGATGAGATAGCCACATAAACATGCATTGAACACATATCCAAATCCATAAGTATAAGCTGATGGGTTATGGATTGGCGCATGGAACCTTGCAGGGAAATGTAGTATAAATCAATGGAACAGTAACCGATATGAGCGAGATGCTCTGGTGAATAGGGGATGAGATTGACAGAGTTGAGATTGAGGAGGAAATGAAGGGAGATTGAGAAATCAGACGAGGGAGATGAGATTAGAGTTGGGAGAAAGTGAAAGGGAATTGGGGATCAGAAAAGATAAAGGGAGGCAGACAAAGGAAGAAGATAGACTTTAGGTTAAACCCAATCAATTTCATTTTTAACATCCCCATTACAATTCAATCTCTAGCCTTATATAGGATGAATATTGGTAAATAAAAGAAAATACACAAATACAAGAGAATGCCATGTGTCATGAGGGCACCAGGAATAATCCCAACCAATTGTACTATTCTGACACTCTCTTTCCAATCAACTTAACCGCATCCAGCTCAGCACGTGTGGAGGAGAAGATCTGGTGACGCTGGCAGTACTCGTGGCGACACCTTCAGGAAAGGCGGGGCGTCAGCTAAACTGGGAAATACAGTGGCGAGGGTTGGCCAGATAATACCATGGCGTCACCTTTACTTATCTTTCAAACTAGGATTCCAATAGTCAAAGTGAGGGCTTAGAAATGATCTACTGGATGAAATAAGGCAAATGATTGACCAAGGTTCCATAGAGTCATCGTGGTTTGATCAGGAGGCTCACCCGTCGCCACCATACACTGTGGTCGCCCTGGCGCCAAGAGAGCCCGTCGCCCTGAGCATTATTTATTATATTACAACTCCCCCATCCTTCAGAGCCAGCTTATCCTCAAGTTGAGAAGTCAGGGAATTGTTTGCTGATGAAAGAGGAGTCTTCCCATGTGGCATCTGTTGGGCTTAAGTTGACCCATTGAATCAAGCATTGCTTAACTTTCCTTCCTCTTCTGGTTATCTCCCTCTGATCTAGAATAGCTTGAGGTTCGACAACCATATAGCCTTCGCCATTCACAAATAGAGGTTCAGAACTTGATGTGCAGCTTGCCTCCATACTCTCCTTGAGCAGTGATACATGGAAAACATTGTGAATGAGGGTAGTGGGTGGTAATTCCAATTCATAAGCAACATTGCCAATCCTCCTGAGGATCTTCTAGGGCCCGAAGTACCTAGCGGCAAGCTTGAGGCTTTTTCTCACCGCCACGGTATTCTGTCTATAGGGCTGCAGCCGGAGGAAGACCATGTCGCTCTCATTGAATTTCTTCTCTCTCCTTTTCTTATCAGCATAGCTCTTCTGCTTAGACTGAGCTCTGGCCAGATTATCATGAAGCTGCTGGTTCAACTTCCTCCTCCTCTCAATTTCTGTTGCCACTGTTCCTATGGCAGTGGTTGGGTTAACAGGGACGTCAAGCTTGGGCGAAGGATACCCGTACAGTGCTTCAAATGGCGTCATACCCAAACTCTTATGGTAATGAGTGTTATACCACTACTCAGCAGCTGGGATCCATGAGGCCCATTGCTTGGTACCTTGCAAGCACATGCATCGAAGATAATCCTCCAAGCAACGGTTGACTCTCTCAGTTTGGCCATCAGTTTGAGGATGGTGAGAGGTGGACATGCATAGTCTAGTGCCACTGATCTTGAAGATTTCTCCCCAAAATAAGCTTGTGAAGACCTTGTCCCGATCTAAGATGAGGGTTGTGGGGTATCCGTGAAGTCTCGCCACCTGGTCATGGTACATCTGAGCTACCTTTGGCGCTGAGAAGGGGTGGCTGAGCGGAATGAAGTGAGCATACTTGGTGAATCTATCTACTACCATCAAAATACTGTCATAGCCGTCGGACCTTGGTAGGCCCTCAATGAAATCCAGGCTAACAGAATTCCAAGCTTGTAGGGGAATGGGCAGTGGTTGGAGAAGTCCTGGCATTGAGTTTAGGGGTTTGACTCGTTGACATACTTCACAAGTCTTGATGAACTGGTCCACATCACTCATAAGTCCAAGCCAGAAGAAATTTTCTCTCAGTTTTCTCCAAGTTACTTCAGTTCCAGAGTGGCCGCCTTGGGGTGAACAATGATGTTCTTGAAGTAGCTGTTGCCTCAAATTACCCATGGCGTCGATGTATATCTTTCCCTTGTGGCGAAGCATACCACTCTGCAGACTGTAAGGGGGCTTTGGGACATCAGAAGTAAGAGCCTGGATGAGGCTTTGAGCATAAGGATCAGCGGCGTAGCTCCGTTGAATTTTCTCTATCTAGCTCGGGGTGACCGTCGTCATGGCACTCAGTTCCTCTTCATGGCGTCGGGATAAAGCATCAGCCACCTTGTTTTCCACTCCCTTCTTGTACTCAATTCTATACTGTAGTCCTAGTAGCTTCGACATTCCCCTCATCTGGACACAAGTATTCATTTTTTACTCTAGGAGATGCTTGAGGGGTTCATGATCAGTCTTGATGACAAACGACATGCCCATTAAATAGTGTTTCCATCTTTGAACTGCTGCTAACACAGCCTTGAACTGTCTTTCATATGTTGACAGTTTCTGACTTCTGGGTCCGAGGGCTTTACTGAAGTAGGCTAGAGGGCGTCGCCCTTGCATAAGCACGACGCCAATTCCCGAAGTGGAGGCGTCAGTCTCGATAATAAATGGCTTAGAGAAGTCAGGGAGGCCTAACACTGGGGAAGTACTCATAGCCTCCTTCAGAGCTTCAAAAGCTGTAGTAGCTGCCGGCCCCCATAGGAACGCATCCTTCTTTAATAGATCAGTGAGAGGCTTGGCGATGACGTCATAGTTTTTGACAAACTTCCTATAGTAGCCAGGTCAGGCCAAGAAATCCTCTCTAGCCTTTTAAGGTCTGGGGCGTCGGCCAATTCTTCATGGCTTCAATTTTGGAGGGGTCCGTCGCCACAGTACCATTTGAAATGATATGGCCAAGATACTCTACTTGGTCAACTGCAAAGGAGCACTTGGACTTCTTAGCGTACAGTTGGTGACGTCTAAGGACTTCTAGGGTAGCCCTCAAATGGTCAACATGCACTGCCATGGTAGGATTATAAATCAGAATATCATCAAAGAAAATCAGTATAAACTTCCTCAGGTATGGCTTGTACACATCGTTCATCAGAGATTGAAAAGTTGTTGTGGCGTTGGTCAGGTCGAAGGGCATCACTCTGAATTCATAATGGCCGCCATGAGTTTTAAAGGTTGTCTTGTGCTCATCGCCCTCTTTCATCCTGATCTGGTGGTAGCCACTCCTCAAGTCCAGCTTAGTAAATACCCTGGCTCCTTCATGTTCATCAAGCAAATCATCAATAAGGGGAATGGGATATTTAACTTTGACAGTTACCTCGTTGAGTCGGCGATAGTCCACACAGAATCGTCATGTGCCATCCTTCTTCTTCACCAATAGGATAGGTGAGGCAAATGGGCTATGTGATGGCTGGATAATACCAGAAGAAAGCATCTCATCAACAAGCTTTTCCACCTCATCCTTCTGGAAGTGAGCTAGGCGGTAAGGGCGAAGGTTTATAGGTGTGGTGCCAGGCACCAAAGGGATAGAATGATCATGCTCCCTTGGTGGAGGTAGTGACTTGGGTTCAGCAAAAATATCTTGAAACTCATCCAACAAGGCCTGTACCTCGCAAGGTATAGCCTGATCTTTTTGAGTTGTCGCCATGGTGTCGCCTTCTATACTCGTCACCATGGCGTCACCATCATTCACCTCCTCTTCCACCAGATATAACTGGCAGAGGACAGCTCCCTTCCATGGCGTCACCATCATTCACCTCCTCTTCCACCAGGTATCCATGGCGTCACCATCATTCACCTCCTCTTCCACCAGGTATAGCTTCTTTGACTTCTGTGGCACTAGCTGGCCCGGCCTCTTCTTGATTCCTTTCAACTCACATCGTTTACCATCTTTCATGAAGGAGATTTTGAATTCATTGAGGTCAATAGTGATGGGGATGTACTCCTTCATCCAGTCCAGTCCTAGCACCAAATCACAAGTGCCTAGGTCGAGGATTTTAAGGTCAGCTTGGAAGGGTTTACCATTCATAGTTCAGGAGAAGTTTGGGCATTTGGCTTAGATAATCATACTCTCTCCATTGGCTACAACAACCTTTAGTGGATTGGTGTCCATCACAGAACACTTAACCTCTTGGACTACTGTGGCGTCAATGAAGCTTGACGTGGCGCCACTGTCCACTAGAATGATCAACTCTCATCCTCCAGCCATGCCTCTCACCTTCAAAGCATGCTG
>JAOWBR010171063.1:0-20431 GCA_028571145.1 Dionaea muscipula
GGGATGCTTGGATAGTAGGAAATCCACTTCAGGCTACATCTTTATGCTAGCTGGTGAGGCTATCTCTTAAAAAAGGGTTAAATAGACGCTTGTAGCCTCCTCTACCATGGAAGGGAGTTTGTTGCCTGCTATGAAGCATCCAATCAGGCGATATGGCTGCGGAATTTTATCACGGGGCTACGGGACTTAGATGGCATTGATCGGCCATTGAAGATCAATTGTGATAATAGGGCCGTAGAATTATATGCAAAGAACAACCGAAGCTCGTCGAAATCTAAACACATCGACATCAAGTTTCTGGTTGTTAAGGAGCGAGTTCAGAGTCGCTAGGTGTCTATTGAGCACATCAGTACACACTCCATGATAGTTGATCCACTTACCAAGGGTTTTCCACCTAAGGTATCCGGTGATCATGTGGCTCATATGGGCGTCCGATAGTTAGAGGATATGCCAGTATAGTGGGAGTTTTTGTACATATGGTTACATTTATGTAGTGACATCATTCTGGTGATTATGATGTTGTTTTTGTACGTACTACAGTTATACTACACATTTGTTTCAGTTTTATGCAACTCTGAAATGAAATTCTTGAATTTCTGATGCAGTTTAGCATATAGTATGTGAAAATGTGAATTTCAGATGACTTATTAGAGTCATCAAGACCATAAGGAAATAGCCATGTATAGATCACATTGCATGCAATTTCCGTTCTACACATCCATATTTGATCTATATCGTCAATCATATTGGTTTGAAGATTACAGATGGGACTCATTACGCTCGACAGTAGTGATGACTACTTTAGTCACTTATCAGTGGGTTGATGGACGAGATTGTTAAGGAGATTATTTCTGTTGTCGAGTAGCATTTTGCGCGCAATAAAGTTTCTTAGCTATGTGAATTTCCGGTGACACATGATGCCCAAGTGGGAGATTGTAAGAAATTTCATAAGGTGGGCAAACATATATCGTTATATTAATATCACATTGGTCAGATACTAAAATTTATGTCCAATATAAAGTGATCTAATCATGCAATATTTATGGACAGTTAGAAATAATATAACATATGGTATGGTATGTTAATGTGCATTTTATGCATATTATAAAGTATTATGGAATTAATGTATAGAATCCTATAGTTATTATTTTTATTAACATCGATGGGTTATGATAAAAATAATACCATAAGGTTAAGGTATGGTATCTGGGATATAACATAAGGTTGGTTTTTCGTATAAAGAGAAAATTAAATCATTTTCTATTTACGACGAAAATTCATTTTCTCATTTGCATCGAGAGAAAGGAACGTAGAAACCAGGAAGGTTGTTATCATCCGAGGAGGCCACCCCTGCAGAATCTTTAAGAACTCACCGAGATCGAAGCAACCAAATCCTATTATCCACTACAATGGATTCAAGTATGTCTTCTATGCCCTCTTAATTGATTTCATAAGATCCCGGTGAGAATTCATTAGAATTCTCTCATATTCTCCATCGATTTCCATGATTATAATCAAGTTTTACATTGATTTCACATGGAAGCAAAGAAATTAGCTTGTTTCCATCCATTTTCATTGTTTTCCATCGATTTTCAAGATTATAATTGAGTTTTACATTGATTTCACATGGAAATGAAGGAATTAGCTTATTTTCATATATTTTCATTGTTTTCCATCAATTTTCATGATTATACTCTTGTTTTACATTTATTTCACTTGAAAATGAAGGAATTAGGTTGTTTTAATCCCATGTGATAATACACAATCAAGTAAACGATAGTATTCACTCAAGTGATAGCATATAACCATATCACACCTCATAAGTCAAGTCATAAGGAAAAACACAAGGAATTCCAAAGGTTGTTACTCCTTACCAGGTGGAAGTTGAAAAACTACCACAAACCAATCATCATGAGTCCATTCGAAAGCTCAAACCATTTCCTAAACACAATCACAAATCATACTCAATTATATGCATAAAAACCAATAAAAAGTGAATAACCTTAAATCACATTCTTAATCCCATAAAAAAGACACCAAACAACCCTTAAATAACTTAAATCATATGTTTAAGTCATCTCCCAAGTCCCTAGAATTAATCTCCAAAATATGAAAATCTGAAAATTCAAAAAAAGTTTCAGTCAAAGAAAACCGGTCGACCACTTTTGTGAAAACCGGTCGACCACCTCTACTGGTCGACCACTTTTGCCAAAACCGGTCGACCACCCTATTTCTGCACAAAAGAGTATATTTTCCCAACTTATCGAATTCGATCCAAACTTCATCTAAACTCACTTCTAGCTTTTCAAACATGTCATAACACATGTAAACAACATATTTAGACCTTCCTTGAGCTGGATTAACATCAATTCCATGATTTTATCATAAGAAAAATCATGATTTCCTTCACATACTCAACCAATCATTTTTCACGCATGCTTAAACTCATTCTACTAGCTTATAACCTCATTTAGCAATTGATACACATCAAGGTATCCATAGACAGTATGTCTATATCCTCCCCATGCAACAACACAAGTTAAATCAGAAACTACTATGGTGGAAAAACCATAAAACATGGAATCTACTACTTATGCTTGCCAAGCATGCTTCTTGTTTATCCCTTAATCAAAATCATCAAACCAAGCCCAAAATCCTGACCTTGAGAATCTGAGACAGGAGATTTCGGTTGCTCCTTGAGTTTCACAAGCCTTACCACGAACTATGCACAAGAGGAGAACTAGTGAAACTTTTCCCTCTTCCTTCTTCCCTCTTTCTCTTTTCCTTTTCCTTTTTCCTTCTCATGGTTTTCTTTCTTTCTCTTCCACTTCTCTCATTTTCCAATCTTAGTGTAATGCATACCATCGAATTTATAGAGCAACAAACCCTAAAGGCTAAGCAACCAAGCTAGCATGGGGTGCCTTTACCCTAGGTAAGTGAAAATGACTCACCCTTTTCATGCTTATCTTCCACATTCAACTCTTATCTTTAGAAGTCAACAAAAGGAGCTGGTTATCCTTTACATTCAGCTGAGCACAGCCCATCCAAGACCCTAAGCTAACCATGGTTAAGCTTTAACTAACCATGGTATAGTCTTTACTAACCATGGTTAAGTTTAACATTAACAAACTTTAACCAAAGTTGTTCAAACTTTGAAATCATGTGTCCTCCAAAGTACATCAAAAGGATACTCAAAGTTTACCATTTTCTATGACGATCACAACGGCTCCAAAATCGTCAAAATCCGAAGCCCCGAACACAAAATGACCATTTTACCCCTTAAAATGCGTCACTTTTCAAATAATTTCTTTCAAATAATTTTAAATAATCCAAATTAATTCCTTAAAAATTTCTCAACCTCCAATAATTAAGTCCCATCAAATCCTTTAACAATTATCAAAGCCGACAACTCCGGGACGGGGTATTACACCTTATCTCACACCTCGAACTGCATAATTCTTTTAGCAAGATCAACATAACTTATCTGGCGACTTTATGTTATAATCAATCACTTCTATATCTGTTTAATCTGCTCAGTTGCCATCTGAACTAAGTCAGGTCCCAAAATAACTGCCTCACCAACTTCAAACTAACAAGCTGGTGATATAGAAAGTCTTCTATAAAGAGCTTCAAAGGGTGCCATGTCTATACTGGATTGGTGACTATTATTATATACGAACTTCATCATAGGAATGTGTTCCTCCCAACCACCATCGAAATCCATGACACAACCACGCGACATAACATCAAATATAGTAATCGTCCTTTCTGACTGCCCGTCTGTTTAAAGATGATATGTTGTGCTAAACTGCAAGTTAGTCCCCAAAGATCTTTGCAAACTTTTCAAGAATTTTGAAATAAATCTGGGATCTCTATCGAATACAATACTCACAGGAATCTTATGCAGTCGAATAATCTTTTTGATATACTGCTGGGCTATAGTATTCACAAAGCGAGTAGTGTTCTTAGGGAGAAAATGTGTTGACTTGGTTAAACGGTCAATAATTACCCACACAGCAACATTGCCTCCAGGAGATCTCGACAACTCTGTCACAAAATCCATAGTAATGTGTTCTACTTCCATTCTGGAAGGAGCAAGGGTTGCATCAAACCACCAGGTCTCGGGTGCTCTGCTTTCACTTGATAACATACTAGACAAGGTGATACATAGTCAGTAATCTCTCTATTCATGTTATTCCACCAGTACAACCCACGTAGGTTTCGATACATCTTTGTGCCTCTAGGGTGTGCAGCAAATTTAAAACGTTGTGCCTCATCTAACAATACTTGTTTAACTTCTACCACATTTGGGACACAAACTCTACCTGGAATCTAAGAAGCCCCTTTGAATCAAAACTGAACAATGGTGCCTCTCCACTACACATCCGTGCAGAAACTCTACCCAGAACTGGATCCTCCATCTGTCTGTCTTGAATCCACTGTAACAATCCAAGTTGCACTTTCATAAAAGCCATAACTGCACTATTGGAATAGGTAGATCGGATTTCCACCTCATCAAACACCTCCATGCCTTTTCAACTTTTTCTCATCTTCAGGGCATTTATAGTTCTGCTCTTATGGCTGAGTGCATCAGCCACTATATTAGCCTTCCTAGGATGATACTGAATCATGTAATTATAATCTCTTAGCAAATCCATCCACTTCCTCTTACATATATTTAGCTTTTTCTACTTTTGGATATATTTCAAACTTTTATGATCTGTGTAAACAATGAACTCCTCACCATACAAATAATGTCTCCAGATCTTAAGAGCAAACACCACTGCTGCTAATTATAAGTCATGAGTGGGATACCTCTGCTCATAATTCTTCAGCTTCCGAGATGCATAAGCCATACTTTATCTCTCTGCATCAGTACACATCCCAGACCTCTTAGAGAAGCATTGCAGTAAACAAAAAATCCTCCACTCTCATCAGGAATGGCCAGCACTGTTGTTGTCGTGAGCCTACATTTCAGTTCTTGAAAGCTCTGTTCATATTCTTCAGGCCAATCAAAGGAAACTTTTTTCTGGGTAAGCCGAGTCAAGGGAGCTGCAATCAGTGAAAATCCATGTATAAACTTCCTGTAGTAGCCAGCTAGACCTAGGAAGCTCCGGATCTCACTTACATCTTTTGGCGCCTCCCATGACAAAACAGCTTCAACCATCTTTTCGTTGGCAGTAATACCATTGACATTTATTTCATGTCCCAGAAATTTAATCTCTCTAACCCAAAATTCACACTTACTGAACTTAGCATACATCTTCCTCTCTCTTAGGGTCTGCAGAACAACTTGTAGATGTTCCTAATGCTCCATCTCATCCTGGAATAAACTAGGATATCATTAACAAATACAATGACAAAATGATGCAAGAACGGTCGGAATACCCGATGCATCAAGTCCATGAATGTCCTCGGGGCATTAGTTACCCCAAACGGCATCACCATGAACTCAAAATATCCATATCGCGTCCTAAAAGCTATCTTGTGTATGTCCTCTTCTCTAACTCTCAGGTGATGATACCCTGTCTATCCATTTGCATCATTATAATCAAGTTATGAAAACGAAGGAATTAGGGCGTTTTTATCAATTTTCATTGTTTTCTATCCATTTCCGAGATTATCATCAAGTTTTACATTGATTTTATATGTAAACAAAGGAATTAGCTTTTTACATCATATTTCATTATTTTCCATCCATATCCTTGTTTATATTAAAATTTTACATTGATTTGACTTGAAAATGAAGGAATTAGCTTGTTTTCATTCATTTTCATCGTTTTCTATCAATTTCCATGATTATAATCAAGTTTTACATTTATTTCATATGGAAACGAAGCAATTTGCTTGTTTTCATCCATTTTCATTGTTTTCCATCGATTTTCATAAGTATACTCAAATTTTACATTGATTTCACATGGAAATGAAGGAATTAACTTGTTTTCATCCATTTTCATTGTTTTCCATCGATTTACATGATTATAATCAAGTTTTACAATGATTTCACATGGAAACGAAGGAATTAGCTTGTTTTCATCCATTTTCATTATTCTCCATCGATTTCCATGATTATAATCAAGTTATACATTGTTTCCACATGGAAATGAAATAATTAGCATGTTTTCATCGATTTTCATTATTTTACACCGATTTCCATGATTATACTACAGTTTTACGTTGATTTCAAAAGAAAACAAAGGAATCAACTTGCTTTCATCCATTTTCATTGTTTTCTGTTGATTTTGATGATTATACTCAACTTTTACATTGATTTCATATGGAAACAAGGAATTTGGATGTTTTCATCCATTTTCATTGCCCTTTATCGATTTCTATGATTATAATCAAGTTTTTACAATGTTTTAACATGGAAACGAAGGAATTATGCTTTTTCCATCCATTTTAATTATTCTGTAAGAAATTTAATAAGGTGGGCTAACATATGTAATTATATTAATATCATATTGGTCGGCTACTCAAATTTATGTCCAATATGAAGTGATCTAATCATATAGTATTTAGGGATAGTTAGAAATAATATAACAAGTGGTATGGTATGTTAAAGTGCATTTTATGCATATTATAAAGTACAATAGAATTAATGTGAAGAATCCTATAGTTATAATTTTCGGATGAACACGGCCCAACAGGGGTGTGTCGTGCCTCAGGGCACGACCATGCCAAAATTCAAGAATTTTGCACAATTCGGGCAGTGCTGGACGCGGCCAAGATGGTCAGGCTAAGCCCGTGGGCACGACCGTGTCCAGCACATAACTACAACCGTCAATTCACGAAGAACAACGACGAAAATGAACCAAAACCCTTCGAATCCGAGCCAAATCACACGAAAATCTTGCTAGAATCACAAGGATCGAAAATCAATCTATCCATATGCCTGATATCAAGTATAAAACATGAAATCAAGCAATCCTAATTGTTCTCCGAATCCCTGCTCTGATACCAATTGAAAAAATTCGAATGAATTCTCACCAGGATCTTATGAAATGAAATAGGAGTGCATAGAATACATACATGAATCCATTGCAGAGGATAGTAGGATTTGGTTGCTTCGATCTTGGTGAGTTCTTGAAGATTCTGCAGGGGTGGCCTTCTTGGAAGATAACAACCTTCCTGGTTTCTAAGTTCCTTTCTCTCGATGGAAATGAGAAAATGAATTTTCGTCGTAAATAGAAAATGATTTTATTTTCTATTTATATGAGAATCCATCCTTATGTTTTATCCCAACGACCATGCCTTAACTTTTTGTTATTATTTTTATAACAACCCATTAATGTTAATAAAAATAATAACTATAGGATTCTTTACATTAATTCCATAGTACTTCGTAATATGCATAAAATGCACATTAACATACCATACCATATGTTATATTATTTCTAACTGTTCATAAATACTGTATGATTAGATCACTTTATATTAGACATAAATTTGAGTAGCCGACTTATGTGACATTAATATAACGGCATATGTTAACCCACCTTATGAAATTTCTTACACATATTACTACTCTATTTCTTTGACATACGACTCAATGCTCAACCTGAAACGGAAAAGGGAAATTTGCAACAATTATTGCAACATTCAAGTCTAATAAATAACTTAAACTCAAACCTACTTCTAAGCAATGCAAGTGAGTGAAATTGATTGAAATGTAAACAACACATGTAAAGGGCTATAAACAACACATGCAAAAGGCTGGTGGATGCATACCACCGATAGGTTAATGGAGGAGGGTAAGTATTATCTCTTAATATGCCCCGATTTTTCCAGAAGTTATTCTATTAGACAATAACATTCACATGCAAAGGGCTATAAACACTCGTTGAAACCAAACATATGAGAAATCCACATGGTCAAATAAGGTTATAATCGACCAAAAATAATTGTGAGAAGTACTGAAGGGAATTAACGATTCTACAGCATGTATCCCATGCACACATCCAAAAGTAAAACCAAAATATTCATCTCTAGCTGCTTCAGCTTCACGCTGAGAAGTAAAACTAAAGATATCTTCCTTATGAGCTTAAGGGGAAGCACAAAATGCCCTTCAATACCACGAAGCCGCACCTAAACATTTTGGGAAGCTAATTTAAAGATAAGTTAGTCTAAATTTATGTCTAGGAATATACCCTGCAACTCTCAAAAGAAACCCCTGCCTGTGATTGTTATTCCTTGGTGATAAAAAAATAACAAATTCTGGAAAGGATAATAACATATATTTAAAATCACCATGAGGCGGCTTGGTAGATGAGAACCTAAATATCGATATGAAGGTGATGTGTCTAGATGCATCGACTTGAAGCTTAGGTACTTCATCCTTTCGTCAACCAAAAGATAAGCAATGCAGATAAAGATAGATAATCAGTAATGGAACATTATACATGTTTACAATCCGGATGGGGTGGAAATAATGCACTCTAATAGAAGAGGTTGTTGTCACAGACTATGTGTATAAGAAAGATATGAAACTTTTGGACAACACACAAACATAAAGTATGTACTTCTGCTCACAAGCAAGCATGCATGGACGCAAACACATTTACAACAGCATTTAGCCTTTTATTATAGAAGATTTCTGAAGCTCTTACGCAAACATAAACTACAAACTACACACCAACATATCCGAGGAGTAGGGATGGTTGTTGTCGAGAAGCTATACTCACTGTGAAAGTAAGAGATAATAGCAAGTCACATGTCACATGGGTTCCAAGATAAATAATCAATGTGGAAATGCTTTCCATATATGGAACCACACACAACCTTTAATTTGAAACAAAACAAAACTGATATCTATATATTCAAATGTGAATATTATCACAACTATATGTATATACTGTTCCAGGCCCGTACAAGCTTCTGTGAGCAGGACCACACCAACCATATGTCACTATTGTTTATTACAAGGTTATTAAAAACTATAACAAATACTTATAATATTTCAAGCTTGTTCTCTAACATATGCTCCCCTCAAGCTTGAATCTATCACACCAAGCGACTCCCTAAAACTGATAAAAACATGAACTGGGAGTGCTTTGGTTAACACATCGGCAAGTTGATAACCGGTCTTCACATACCTCAGCTCCACGTCCTTGTTGACAATAGCCTCTCTCAAGAAATGAAATTTAACATCAATGTGTTTAGAGCGATCATGATAAACTGGGTTCTTCGCAATGGCAATAGCCGATTGATTATCAACAAACACAACAGTGGGATCTTGCTGTTCACAGTGAAGTTCCCTCAAGAGTTGCCTCAACCACAAAATGTGACTCACACAACTAGCTGCAGCCACGTATTCAGCTTCGGAAGAGGACAAGGCTACAACCGGCTGCAATTTTGATACCCAAGTGAAAGGCTTCTGTTCAAGGCAAACCAGAAAACCGGTGGTACTTTTCTTACAGTCAAAGTCTCCTCCCCAATCACTGTCTGAGAAGCCAAATAACTCACAAGTTGCAGCAGAAGAAGTAGAACCAGTTGGATACCATAAACCAAAGGATGAAGTGCCCTTGAGATACCTGAGTATTCGTTTGCAAAGAGACATATGTGTTGTGGTTGGAGCCTCCATGAATCGACAAACGAAACCAACAGCAAAAAGAATATCTGGACGTGTACAAGATATATACCTTAGGCTGCCAACAAGACTCCTGTACCGACTGCAATCAACCGGCTCACCATTTCCTCCTCTGCCAATTTTAATCCCAACCGAGAGAGGAGTAGAAGAAGGCTTGCAATCAACCATATTGAACTGCTGTAATACTTTGTTGATGTAGCTTTGCTGAGAAAGAAAATTACCTTCTGTGGTTTGCTGAATTCGAATGCCCAAATAGTAGTTCAATTCACCAAGATCGGTCATCTCAAACTTGTTAACAAGCGTTGTCTTGAATTCATCAATAAGAGCTGTAGCCGACCCTGTGATCAAGATATCATCTACATAAACACAAAGAATCACTACCACAGCAGCCACACACTTGACATACAAAGCATACTCATGCGGACATCGGATAAATCCTTCTTTGTGTAAGTAACAATCCAGAGTTTGATTCCAAGTCCTCGGAGCTTGTTTCAACCCGTACAATGCCTTTTTAAGCTTCAAAACCCGATGCTCAAGCTGTGAGTTAACATACCCTTGAGGTTGTTGAACATATACATCTTCTTGTAAAACCCCATTAAGAAAAGCTGACTTGAAATCCATCTGGAAAATCTTCCAACGAAACTGAGCAGACATGGCTACAAGCAATCTCACAGTCTCCATCCGTGCTACGGGAGCAAACACTTCATTAAAATCAATCCCGGGGCGTTGGTTATACCCCTTAACAACCAGCCGTGCCTTGTGTTTCAACACCTTTCCATCAGCATCTCTCTTCAATTTATACACCCACTTTACTCCAATTGCCTTACACCCCTTTGGCAAATCAACTAACTCCCAAGTTTCATTTCTATTAATAGCTTGAATCTCATCATCCATAGCTTTTTTCCAATCATCACTCTCCACTGCCTCTTGAAAGTTCAAAGGCTCACAATCAACAAACAAGCAAAAAAGAGTAACATCATTCATATTACCATGTTCAGTCACCTCATATAACTCTTGCAAGGACCTTGCTCGTGGATGCAATCTGCCCGAGTCACTGCTGGAACTACTGCTTAAAGTAGCTGAATCAGAAGAACTTGGGACTACAGCAGCAGCTGCAGAACTATGATCAGAATCAGCAATGTCTGAGTGTACAGCAGCAACATCAGCACTAGACTGTGCTGGACCAGCAACAACATCATTACCTTGTTCGCCACTGTCTGCATCTGCATCTACATAACTGTCATCATCACCAACCAGTGTATATGCAGGCCAGTGCCAAGAAAACGTCAAGGGAGGACATGACTTCTTATCACGGGAATTCAAATCCCAAACAGCATCCTCATTGAACTTACAATCCCTGCTAAAAATTACATCATGTGTCACTGGATCAAATAGCTTGTAACCTTTGGAAGAACTATCATAGCCAATGAACATCAACTTTCGGCTTCTGTCATCAAGCTTTCTTCTCCTTGCAGATGGGACATGACAAAAGGCTACACTTCCAAATACTCTCAAGTGCCCGATTAAAGGCTTTTTACCAGACCAAAGTTCTTGAGGAGTACAACCAGACAGAATTCGAGTAGGTGAACGATTCATTAGATACACACTACACATAGCTGCCTCTGCCCATAGCTCCATAGGCAAATTTTTAGCCTTTAACATGCTCCTTACCATGTTCATTATAGTCCGGTTTCGCCTCTCCACAATGCCATTAAGTTGAGGGGTATACGGAACAGTGACAATCTTCTTAATTCCCTGTTTAGTGCAAAAATCTCCAAAGGCATTGGAGCAAAACTCACCACCATTATCTGATTGGAGTACACCAAGCTGTCGGCCAGATGCTCTTTCAACCTGAGCTAACCATATCTTGAACTTTGCAAAAACCTCTGACTTCTGTTTCACAAAATAAATCCAAGTTTTCCTACTACATGAATCAACAAACAAAAGAAAATAACGGCTGCCACCAAACGAAGTCACTTGGAATGGTCCACAGAGATCTGTATACACCACATCAAGCACACTGTTAGCTCTAAAATCAACCTTCTTCTGAAATGAATTCCGAGTCTGTTTTCCCAGAATGCAAGCTTCACAAGAATGAGACAATTTATTTTTCAAAGCTGGCAGACCATATACCAACTGCTTGTTAGCCATCAACAGCATCCTGTCTAAACTCAAATGTCCAAGACGGCAATGCCACAACCAATCATCATCTTTACAAAGAGAGCTCATACATACATCAAGATGATGCTGAATATTCAACAGAAACATCCTGTTAGAAGTCATTGACACCACTGCAATTAATCTGTCTCCTTGATCCCTGAGCACAAGCTGCCGATTCTCCATATACACCTTGTAATTCTTCTCTAAAAGTTGTCCAATACTCAAAATATTTGTCTTCATCTGAGGAACAAAATACACATCTGATATAAACTCACTTTCACCAGTTTTCAGCCTAATGGCAATGCGGCCCTTTCCTTGCACAGCAACTGTAGATAAATCTCCAAAGGTCACTTTGCCACCAAACGACTCATCTAGTTCAGTAAACAAAGCCCGAGTTCCACACATATGATTTGAAGCCCCTGTATCAAAACACCACACATGACAATTCTCATTCACTTCCACAGAGTGACACTGATTCTCCAGATCATCCTCAAAATTAAGCCAATAACAGAGAAGTCTCTTTAACGAATTCCTTGGTATCACTTACATTTGCTCTTCCATCAATCGACTTACCATGATAACACTCATTGGAAAAGTGTCCAAACCGACCACAATTGTAGCATTGAATTTTCTTTTTATCAACAACCTGTCGATTGGGGGAGAAGTTCTCACAGCCACGGCTATTTGACCCAACAGAGAAATCACCTCTGCTCCTACCTCTTCCTCTACCAAATCGGCCATTGAAGCCTCTTCTACCTCTTCCTCTAAAGTTTCCCTTCTGATTTTGCTTAAAATTTCCCCAATCATTCTTAATCTGCAGCTTGGCTTGAAGAAGTTGGTCCTGCTGCTCTAACAACCCCTTAGACCGACGAGCACAGTTTTCTTCATGAGCAATCAAAGATCCTGAAAGCTCCTCTACAGTCAGCGTAGTGACATCCTTGGCTTCCTCAATCGCATCAACTTTACTCTCAAACTTCGCATCCAAGGATCGAAGAATTTTCTCAACAATTCGCGCCGGAGCTATCACTTCACCATTGTGACTAAATTGATTCACGACAGCTTGAACCCTAGAAATGTAATCAGAGACAGATTCCCCTTCCTTCATGTGCATCTGCTCCCATTCACTCCAGAGAGTATGAACTCGAACTCTCTGAATTTTCGCCAACCCTTTGAAGGTCGATTTGAGCAAATCCCAGGCTGCCTTCGCTGTCTTCATTGTAACAATCCGCTCAAAATTCATATCATCCACTCCCTGTTAGATAATAGAGAGAGCTCGTTAATCTCTTACCTTAACCTCTCGCTGTAGCTTTACCGTGGTCGCCGATGCCAGGAGCTCATCAACTCCGGTCTCAATGGCATCCCATACATCCTGACCACCAAGGTAGGTCTCCATTTGAACACTCCATCGAGTGTAATTCTCAGCTGACAGACGAGGGAAAGGGAATGATGAAGACGAAGCCATGGAAGCAATGTCGTCCTTCGCAAGCTAGAGCTCCTTCTGTCCTTCGCTCTGATACCAATTTGAAGAAACCAAAATATATCTGTGTATATTATTATAATTATGTGAATACTATCACAAGTATATATATGTAATTTTCCAGGTCCGTACAAGCTTCCACACAAGCTTCAGTGTCCAGGACTACACCATACCACAAGTCACTATTGTTTATTACAAGGATATTAAGAACTATAACGAATACTTATAATATTTCAAGCTTGTTCTCTAATACTTGTTCTAACATATACGATGGATCAAATATGCTTCATATACTATAAGTTGATGATACTTAATGTGCTAGCATCCAAAAGGATTAAAACACACTTTTCTATCTTATAAATTAACCTGAACCCATATCTATTACTTCAAGAATGTTTTCTTTTGAATGCTATAATGTATTATGTAGTGTCATCTTATATAGTTTATAGATCACTACCGTTTTGTTTTCTTGTGTGTTAACTCTAATTTTGTCAACAAAACCCAAACCTTATAATTGACTTCTGAGTTATACAAGAAGAATTGGTCTTTCCAAAGTAGTCTAGGTCACGTATATATTCACTAACATGCAGATTAAAATAGAAAAAGTATATACCTCGTGAAAAAATGTTGAATTCCTCATTCTTCAAAGGGGTGACCATTTAAAAATGTAATATAAATACTCCTATGTTCTTCAATTGGCCCCAAGGCTATGGTGTGATATGGTATGACATTGGGATTAAATTTGAAGAAAGTAGCCATAAATTTGAAGAAAGTAGCCTATTTGGTTTATCTTCTTACTTGCTCAATTTTATTTGTCTTCAGATTAGAATGTAATCCATCAACACTCTTTTATCTTTTATGCAACAGACACATTTGTTGTGTACCTTGTGCTCAGGTTTTTAAATGCTAAGACCTTCTCATTTTTCCGACATAGGAAGGTTGCTATACTCTGTTATTGTATCCAGATCATGTGGGTTTGATGATAATTCACTAAGTATTGACATTTTTTCCTCATAACTCCATTTTGGATAAAATATAATAACAGTATATCTTATGCTAAATTTGTCCCTCGTATCTAATGTTTCATGAAGTAACTATTTATAGCTAATGTTCAGTGATCTTTAATCAGTGGCTTTTTACGAAGTAGTTCACCTGAGTAGTTTGCATGTCCTTGAAATTTTTCTCACAGTTAGTGCTAGGATACTTGCAAATATCATGGATTCTTTGTTTACTATTCCATGCCTAAATGCATCTCTAAATCTTTTTTGCTAGTGACTAATCTTGGCAATATCCCTTTATAGGTTCATTACACATTCTTAAAAAGGATCTTGAAACTTCAAATGCCACCAACATATTCAATAACCATGCAGGTATTTTATTGTTCAGCTTTTAAATGTTGCATTAATCATCTTGGTGATGAACATAGTTCAGACACATGACTACATAATTCGTTGACTCTTCTTTGGAATCCACCAACTTGTTGTGTAGGACTTGAAGCATGGAATTTAGGTCGGTTTAATGACTTTGAAAAGCTCATTTCAGCCTCCTGTCGAAGTTCAATTCCTAATTATCAATGTATTGATGTATATATGAAGTCGTATGTCAACAATCTTATATATTTTGTTATCATTAGATAGTATTGTCAGACTGTAATTATTTTAGATGTTTTTGTACTAGCTAGTAATAGTTTACATACTTCTGTAAACCTATTTGTGATCAATATTTGATTTAATTATACAGATTTTTGGCTTACTTTGTCATATGGTATTTATAGGTTTAATTTTAGTCATAATATATAGTAGATTGGACCATTGTAAATAATGGTAACCGTAAATAACCGCCATCGTAAATAATCGCTATCGTTGATTATATTAATTGTTCCAATAGATATAGTTATAGTAATACTATTTCAACAATAACCGCTACCATTGATTATATTAACCGCTACAATAGCTATAGTTATGGTAACATTATTATACTGCAACTATTGTTCATAATAACCATTGCCATTGATTAGCACAATCGCTGCCATTAATGATAATAACTGTTGTTGTAAATAAAAATAAGCGCTATAATATACTATATTAACCACACCAATAAATAAATAAATAAATATAGTAGTAGTCATGTAACCACTGCTATATTTAATCAACCGCAACGGTACTGTGATATTATAGTAGCGGTTACCTAATCGCTACTATAAATTATCAACCGCTACCATAGTAGCGGTACCTAAGAGCTACCGTAGGTCTACGGTAGTGGTTTTTTGGTTTATGGTAGCGGTTATCAAACGCTACCATATGTATGATATGGTGTAGTGTCTTCAAACTTGGCCAACATTTCCTTGAACATTTCATGCATATCCAGATCTGCATAGGAAGACAGATTCGAACCAGAAGAGATAGAACTTGAAGTTACCTCCTCTTCATCATCTTCTGCCATGAGGCACAGTAGAGCACCTTCCTCAGAGGATGATGATGTGCTTTCATCACTGGTGTTTTCCTCCTTTTTTTTGCAATCCTCTTCCTCAGACTTCATGGTCTTCCTGCCTTTATCCTTGTTGTTCTTTTTAAACTTCTTCTCCTCCTCTGTATACTTCTTTACAAGAGGGTATGGACAATCAGCCTTGAAGTATCCAGGTCTTCTATAGTTGTAACATAAGGCCTGGCTATCCCTTTTCTTACTTAAGTCGTCCCCATCTTTCCTCTTCTTATATCTGCTAGAAGATTCTCCTCTTTGTTGATGTTTGGCATACTTTGAAAATTTCTTGAACTTCTTCAAGAGCTAAGTCATTTACTCTTGAAGATCTTCTTTCTTCTCTTCGGCCTTTTGAAGTGTCACAAGGGCTGGAACAGTTGTTGGAGTGATCTTCGTGGGCTCTTGATTGGCTAACTTAAACTCATAGGCCTTCAAGTCTGAGAACAACATGAAGGTGGTGACTATGGAAATATCACGTGACTCCTTCATTGTTGTAACCTTCATGGCCTACTCAGTTGGGAGTCCTCTAAATATCTTCTGACATATCTCTTTTTGAGAATATGTCTTCCCTAATCTGGTAAGCTCATCCAACACAGCAGAATCTATCATCCATCTGCTCCAAAGTTTCTCTTGGCTTCATCTTGAAACCTTTAAACTGTTGTATTGCAATGGTGAACTTGTTTTCCTTGATTGCATCTGTGCCTTCACATTTAAGGATTAGTTTGTCTCATATCTCCTTGGCATTGTTGCAGCCTTTTATTTTCAAAAACATGTTGTTGTCAAGGGTTTTTAAAATGATGTTCTTGGCAACGTTGTCCAGGTTGTGTTTCTTTTTTTTTTCACTGGTCCATTCTGACCTTGGCTTTGGAACGTGGGGTTGTGTGGCACTAGTTGATGCATCAATGTTGACTTTCATTATTTTGACTGTTCCTTCTTCTATGACCTCCATCATATCTTTGTGAGTGGCTGCTAAATGTGCCAGCATGCTCATTTTCCACTCATCAAATTTATCAACTAAAAACATAGAAATGCGATTGATGAAGCTCTGTGAATCCATGTAGGTGTGATGGAAAAGATAAGATAAGATTTAAAATAGATTTAAAAAGTGATAAAACTTGGGATCACTCTAGTTCAGAGACACCGCTCTGATAGCACTTGTTGGTCCTAATTAGGGCTTGGACAAGTTCAGAGGGGGGTGAATGAACTTGTCGTGTTTTCTAAAATTCTTTTGAAATTAATCTGAGTATGCAGTGGAATATACTTAGCCCTTTTTAAGTTTCTTCAAAGACTGTTTATGTTAATCTTGTTTAGTGTGTGTGTGTGGTATGTAATGCTAAATGTAGAAATGACAATGCAAATTTCTAAAGGTTCACGGTGGTGTAATCCGCGACTCCTCTCTTCTCCTTGTGATGTAGAAGGAATCCACTATTATTTTTAACACTGTTACAATAGTGTACAGTCCTTCGTAACCTCGACTACTTCACTATACAAGCACACACACAACCCCTTCGAAATGAATCTTCAGTTGTTATCACACTGCAGCTCCTTCACAATTTTTAGTTGTTTCAACTGCTTCAGTCCTTCACAACCCTCCCTTGCTTCAACTGCTTCGATCATTCACAACAACTGTTGCTTCACCGATTATGCAACTCCTTCACAATGATGTTGCTTCACTGATCTTCAGTCCTTCGCAGCTCGAACTACTTCACTGATCAATAAGATAGAATGTTTCTTTTTTGTGGTGAGATGAATCACGAAGTAGTGATTCTTAAGCTATTTAGATGTATCTTGTAAGCACTTGGGTTTGCTCAAAAAATGTTCTGAGTGTTGAGATTGCTAGATGATTCTTGAAAGTTCAATGTTCAGTAATTGTTGTTGTCTTCATCTCCATCACTGAGTATTTATTTCTTCATCAGAAAATCTTCCCGTTAAAGTATCCGTTGATCTTGAGTTTCTTCATCTTTTTTAAATCTCTGAAAATCACGTGGAAAGTGGATCTGGTCTTAATTATCTCCTTACCTTATTTGTGAATGTTGTCCAAAAGCTTCCTTTCTAAACTAGGGTTTCTTCTGACATTCATTTTATAAAAAGCTGACTTACCTTTTTAACTTTGCAGCATCCTGTGATCTTTGTCTTCATATTGTTGACACGCCGTAATAAAGCCTACGTACGGGCTTGGACGTTGTGTTAGTAGTGGGCGTTGGACGTTGAGTAGTGCGTGTCGATATATGGTCTACGTCCATATATATTACCATACATACATACATATATATATATGGTCTAAGTCCATATATGCATGAAGGCATAGAAGATGCATGCATTACCATATACGGCCTGTATATGGCCTACACGTACGGCCTATATGGCCTATCACCACTTCAACGGCCTATATATGTAATATGCATGCGTAGTATATGTGATGAGTGGAATATTATATGGATGAGTGGAATATATATGGCCGAGTACATATATATATGGTGGCCCATGGAATGGTACACGGCCTGGCCTGCATGGAATGTGCATGGACGAATGGACCTGGCTATATATCATGCGGCCAGATTCATATATATTCATATATATCAGGTGGCCAAGCTACAAATATGATGTACGTCCAGTGCGGCCAAGCTATAAATATGCTGTACGTCCAGTCCTATTGCCAAATTTTGGCCGTGTAAAATAAAATGGTTGGCCGTATAATTGGCCCTGTAAACAAAATAATAATTGGCCATACCAAAAACAAAATTGGTTTGCCATACCAAAAACAAAATTGGTTGGCCGAATAGCAAACCAAAAAAAAAAAAATACATATTGTTGGCCATATAGTTGGCCGTATAGCAAAAAAATACATATTATATAAACTAGTTGGCCGTATAGTAAATCAAAAGTTGTTGGTCGTACTCGGCTACAGTTTCAACAAAGGGAATGGAGGTCGTATAGCCAACAGATGGCCGTATGGCCAATATATATATAAAAAACATAATAATATAGTTGGTCGTGTATCCGTTTAATTCGGACAACATACAAAAAAAAAAAAAATATGGTCTCCAAACAATGGCCGTGTGATGGCTAGGACGAGACCAAAAGATTTGCGACGGAGGCTTTATTTTGATTTAAGTGTGGTGTAATCAATGCTACCCGCATTAATACACCACACTGGGGGGTATTGTTAATACCGTGTTAATAAAGCCTTCGTACGGGCTTAAATGTTGACTAAGTTTGGGACGTAAAGATGGGCGAGCGAGGACGATTACGATTATAATATGCATGGATTATATATATGTATACTATATATATATATATATATATATATATGCATGCATGCATGGCTACGCCCTATATATATATTAGCTATGATAATTATCTTCCAAATTATCATGTTATTATATATGTGTGTTATGTTGTAAAATGGTTGGCAGCACGTCAGCATGAGGAACCAATAAATCATGGAGTGGGCGTATACATACATATATATATAGGACGTACTGTGCTTAATATATATATATATATATATAAATATATATATACTATGCCCGCAAGTGAAGACCAAAATAGGAGCTTGCATGTAGGAGCTTGGGGCATGGGACATTCTGCACATGGGCGTGCATAGCAGATCATACTACAGCCATCATCTCTAGCCTACGGACAAGATAAATATTGGTGTACGGCCTACGGCCTGAGCATGGTGGCCTAGACGTTGTAGCTTGCATGGAGCGTGAAGCAGTTGAGCACGTGGAAGACAGTTAAGCTTAGTGAGTGGTTAATATTAATAGTGAGTCTGTATTATGTAGCCGCTCTTGAATTAGTATAAATAAGAGCGTCAATATAATATTTAAAGAAATACAATCAACATCAATGAGAACAGACTTTTTATCACTTTATCTTAGCCTCTTTTAGCCGTAAATTAGGAGTAAAGTAATATTTAGTTAACTTCAAGCATCAACCGAACCCATTTTGGTTACCCGGCATAGGGTGGATTCCTCCTCCGGAACCCGATTCCGGCGATCACAGGAGCACCACTAGCCACGACCCTTTGGTAACGTTAACAATTTAGCACGCCCGGTGGGACACACTAGCCAGGAAATGGCATTTGGTAGTCCCGTTTATTCTCCGACGCCACCACCGGCCAACCCATGGGCAGAAGTGCGGCTTTCACCGCCGGCCGACTCCTAGCACGAGGAGGTCTGGTACGAGTCGTGCCCTCCGCGGTCGGTCAAATCCTGGCACGAGGAGGCACTCTGGTACGAACAATACCCTCCATGGTCGACCACCTCTTGGCATAAGCAGGCGATGTGGTACAAGCAAGGCCTTCCACCGTCGGCCCACCCGTGCCCGTCCAGTTCCAGGTGGCGGCCCATGGACGAATGTGAGTGGCAGACTCCCGAACACCTATATAGTCGGCTGGACATCGCCGTCGAGCACATGCGCGATCAGCTTGCCACCGACCTCAAGCACATTCAAGAAAAGACCAAGCAGAAGTTAGAGCAGAGCAACAAAAGGTTCAAGGCACGGTTCGACGAGATATTGACTATGTGGACAGAGACGGTGCGTGAGCAGAGTGTCGGCAAGCCCAATATCGTCGTTGAAATCTCTACTGCTTGTGAGGCCGAAACAAACGCTCTGGTGTGTCTCACACCCTCTTTGTCTCTACCTAGAGACACCACACCTTCTTTACAGAAAAAAAATACCCACGTCAATTTTTCTTCATCAAGCCCCCAAGTGGAGAGCGA
>JAOWBR010171064.1:1316-11386 GCA_028571145.1 Dionaea muscipula
CTTCACCTGGAAAAACACCCTATTTGGCATCATTCTATGGAAATTCCTTTGAGGAAGTTAGTTTGTGCAAAATTTCCCTTGGGTTTTACACACACATACTCTCCTCTTTCTCTTTCTCTTTGGGTGGAAAGGGAAAGGATCAAGTAGTTTGCATCAACACATGCTTATTGCAAGCTGTTTAGTTGGCCTTTTTTTGCATGATGGGTTTTATGAGAGAGAAACACAATATCTGTTAACTTCCAAGTACTAAGTACAATTTTATACCGATTCCACAAATCATGAGGCATTATTCCTTGGCATATCACTTAAAAGTATGCATCTGTTCGTACGGGTTTTTACTATCTACCAAAATGGCTGAGTTTTTCATCTTTTTTATTCGCAGGACAAGGGCTGGATACATGTTATTAGCATGACTGCTAATTCCTGAGGTGTTAAAACCAATCCACGTGCATGCTTTTTACAACTTCATTATACAATGCAGAATGATTAAAACTATTAGCCGGTACATTTCTTTATTGAGTAACCTGCAATTTTTCTTTATACGGAGTGACCATCTGCTGGATTATGGCTAGCTGCGTATTCTTGCAATTCTTTTGAATTGGATGCTTTCTCTTTTGCTTACAAGTACTCTTGGGAATAAGGACCAGACATCAGTGGCTAACGCCTTTCCACAGAGGAAGGTCTGTCTTAGAATATGCCTTCCCTTCAAGCATTGCAGTTAACAGGGCGTGGCCGTAATTTTCTCGCTTCAAGAAGGTGCGCATTGATTATATCCTAATTTTACATGAATGAACTCTTTTAGGAATTTTCCTTTTGGTGTCTTCCCGGATCTGGCATATAGAAGCAGGACTAATTATTAGTTGTAGATTAAATGGCTTAAGAAGGAATATCTTTCATCATATTGTTTTGTTCAGAAAATGGCGTGGATAGTCAATAGGGAGAGCAATAATTATTATTTCATCAGCTGAAATGAGTCAGGGAGGAATATAAATGAGTGATAGTGATGGATTAAGGTACCTCTTATTTCATCGAAGCACAATATTTAAATTTTCTTTAGATTCGATCTCGTTATATCCTGTTTCTTCCTTGCTATTAAAAGTCTTTATGATTTAGGTTCTACAAGTTATGTATTGCCATCTATCTTTCATTACCAATCAGGCTCTGTTTTCCGAGCGTTCTCTTAGTTGATTGTGCTAAACTGCATTGAGTTTTTCTCCTGCAGGAGATCTCTGCTGATTGCCTCAGGTGTCTTGGTTGCTGGTGGCACATTAGCGTACTTGCAATCTAGATTCAGCTCAAAGCGAGTCGGTTCCTTTGGTCATTGTAATGGGTCTGGCACTTTGAATGAGGACCCTGAAAATGACTCTGCAAACCGTAATGTTTCCAAGGGGAAAAGACGAAAGAAGAATGCACTCAGGTCACTCCAGGTCCTGACTGCCATTCTTCTGGCACAAATAGGACGGAAAGGAGCTTGTAACCTTTTTGGGTTAGTTCTTATAGTGGTAAGTATTCTAATGCTACATCAGATTTTCTCTTTTATGGTGGTGCTCTGTTTCGTTACTTTGGAGTTTTCGTTTTTTTCACTGCCCAATTCCTGCCATGCATTTGGGTAAAAGTATGTTTAGGAGACCATTAGGTAATAATATCTGGTATGGAGGGTTTCTTTACAAATTAATTTCTCATCTTTCGAAACTTGAATATGCTCATAGATTTGTCATTCATGGCCTTAAATAATGAAAGATTGCCTGATTAGAGAAAATGCATTTCCCTGATCAGAAAATCATTACCTTAGAAGAGTGACAGGAAAACTTTTTCATCTCTGTTTGTTTGCAGGTACTCAGGACTGCTGTAAGCAATAGACTGGCTAAAGTGCAAGGGTTCCTATTTCGAGCTGCCTTCCTACGTCGTGTGCCATCTTTTCTCAGATTGATCATTGAAAATGTCCTTTTATGTTTCCTTTTATCGTCCTTCCATTCTACCTCAAAGTTCATAACAGGGACCTTAAGTTTGCGGTTTAAGAAAATATTGACAAAGCTTGTCCATACACATTATTTTGAGGTATATGCACCTCTGATCCCTTTTAGAGATCTATTTCTTCTTTGTCTTGTAGCAGCTGCTCTCTTTGTTTTTGTTGACATTTGGTTTGGGGAAGTTTTTTCCCCATATTTAATGGAGCTGTCATGAGATTGAATAAACTGTCAGTGTTTAGTTAACACCAAAGAAGACAAGGGAACTGATCAAAATACTGGAAAATACAGAGTGACTAGGGAGAGAATCACTTTGCGGAGTTTGTTTTTATATGAAGCGGGATGAGATTCAGGATAGTCTGCACTGTTGAAATTTAGTGGGAGCTAGGGCACTGCTGTCACCCTGAAAACATATACAATGGGAAAATCTTGCTTTGGAGATCCTCCATTTTCCACAGAAAACTAAACTTGGAAAAGAATGAATAGCTGATGGCTATGCCAATGGAATTTGGAAAGTCTCTTCTCAACTAGAGTTTCATGTTTGACTGAATATTTTGCTTTCTGTCCTGTCATTTGTATGGGAAAGGAAAAATGCTTTTTCTTTCCGAAGTATCACGTTTGGAAAAGAAAGGATAACTATTATCATATGATTAGACACATACACCATGATCTGTCTTTCTCCTGGTGCATTGCTGCTTGAATTTGTTTGAATGTGGGGAGTGACCATTTTTAGAGCATTATTATCACATTGTCATCCTTTTCTTCCTTTTGATATTTTGTATGAATTATGATAATAACTTCTTCATGTGGTGGACTTCCGCTTAAGACGTATTTGTTTGGATACTAGTAGTTTTTTTAAGGACTTGCAGCAGTATGTTTACAATTGGCCGCAAATCCTTTAAGCTCTTGTATCTACAAGTTAGTTTGTCTAGTTGAAAATCAACACTATTTTTTTTTTTTTTTTTTGCATATATATCTTGTTTTTTTTGTTATACTTGAATCTTTTTCTAGTGTGTATCAGCTTGTATTCTTTCTCTCTGGAACTTACTGTTTTATGACTTGGAAACTTTGCAATTCTATAGTTTTCCTTTTGGTGAAAATTTGTTTCATAATCACTAAAACATGTTTGATGACCCTGGCTTGAATTTAGAATTGCTTTTTTTTTTTTCCCCCATGTTCTGGCAATGACTAGAAATATGATGTATATTCTTATTAGAATTTTCTCATTTTTCTTCCAGAATATGGCATACTACAAATTGTCCCATGTTGATGGCCGGGTAACAAATCCAGAGCAACGGATTGCTAGTGATATACCAAGGTTTTGCAATGAATTAAGTGAGCTTGTGCAAGATGATCTTAGTGCTGTCACTGACGGCCTGCTTTATACCTGGCGTCTTTGTTCATATGCAAGCCCAAAATATGTATTCTGGATATTGGTACCTCTCAATTCTTTTACTGCTTTGGTTTTTAAGTTTTGAAGATCATACTCAAATCTAAAGATACTACGGTTGCTACTTCATGTGCTTAACTGTTCTGCAGGCCTATGTGTTGGGAGCAGGTACCATGATCAGAAATTTCTCACCTGCATTTGGGGAGTTGATGTCCAAAGAACAACAGCTTGAAGGAGAGTATAGACAGCTCCATTCACGCTTAAGGAGTCATGCGGAAAGCATTGCGTTTTATGGAGGAGAAGCTAGAGAAGAATTTTATATCCAGCAGAAATTTAAGAATCTAGTTCGGCATATGGGCATTGTTCTTCACGATCATTGGTGGTTTGGCATGATCCAGGACTTCTTACTGAAGTATCTTGGAGCTACTGTTGCTGTCATCCTGATAATTGAGCCTTTCTTCTCTGGAAGTTTGAGGCCTGATTCCTCAACCTTAGGGCGTGCGGAGATGTTGAGCAATCTTCGGTACCATACCAGTGTCATAATATCACTGTTTCAGTCCTTGGGAACTCTTTCCATCAGCTCTAGACGGCTTAATCGTCTCAGGTACTTTCTCCTTGTTCTTGTTTCAGATGCTAGCTGCCTTGTAGCTTTGCTGTAGCTGGAGCTTTGTGTAAGATGTTTTACTTCTGTAAACAGCATCAATGGTTGTTTCGCCCTTTTTTTCTTTTCTTCTGCTCATACATCCTCCCTTAATTCCTTTAAGAACCTATGAAACATCGTCAAAGATACTGGAGAGTGGTATCTATTATGTTATATATGAAAGCATGCGATTGAATTTGATCATTTGAGCAGTAATTTAATAATAGTAAAATATGTATTCTATCTTTAAGGAAACAATTCATTCATTTGGTTGATCTTCTCACAGCCTAAGCGGAATGAGGAAGCCATGGTTTGAGCTTTCTCACTTATCCACCCTGCTCTTGATGTTGAAGCTTACTGTGTATCTCAAAGCAAGTGGGGATATTATTTATGTTTTAAATATAAAAAGGAAAGCATATTTGAACTCTCAAAACGTGACAAACTCTTTTGCAACTTTAGTTTGTGCTCTTTTGGTTGGATTTTGTTGGTTGTGTTGGAGCAAACCTCTTATATAGCTCTTCCCCTAGCAATCTTTGTTCTCTTGCTGAGTTGCTTTGGATTTTTACTGTGTTTAGTATTGCTGCCTTTGGTGGAGTATTTGAAGATATAATTGGTGAATGGATGCTGAAGAACTTCACTGTTCCAATAAGCTTCTTTTTTTTGTTCTTTATATTTCAGTGGTTATGCTGACCGAATTCATGAGCTGGTAGTTATTTCAAGAGAATTGAGCCTTGACAATTCCTCTCTACAGAGAAATGGAAGTAAGAATTGTGTTAGTGAAGCCAACTACATTGAGTTCTCAGGTGTCAAGGTGCTCAAAGCTTAATAGGCTCAGTTGTTCCTTTTCCCTTTTCCGGTTTCCTTATTGACATTATTTTGAATCACGGTGGTCCTCTACTGGTCAGGTTGTTACCCCAACTAACAATGTGCTGGTGGAGGACCTGACTCTTAAAATTGAACCAGGATCCAACCTTTTGATCACAGGTAAGCTGTGAACTTGGACAAATACTGGTAGTCATTCTAGATGCTTCCTTGTTCTTTAAACTTTGAGATTTTTCATCTAATTATAGTGATCCATTTTAATTAACTCTGGGTTTCCGTGTTTGTCATGTTCTGTGTTTTTTTTTTTTGCCCTTCACTCTCTTCTGATAGCAAAGATGGAATGCCACGTATCTGTTTCTTCCATGGAACTACATTGTGGTTCTCCTGCATACATAGGGTGTCGAGCCTTCTGGCAATACTAAGGTTACTGTACATACCCTCCATTGTCACCTGGAGGATGTGAGTATGAATCACCCCATTACATTATATACTTGACCTCCTGTTTGTGGGATGAGAAACAAATGGGAACTGGGTGAGCTGATCTGCTACTAGATAATGCCAATATATGCTTTTGGTAGTCATTGTACACAACAAACCCAGAGGCTCATTCTGTTATCTTAACCGTCCAACTTCCAGTTTGATGTTTGTGATGGGCCTGGAATGTATGAGATGTTACAATGTGATAATCAGTGTCTCTTGGTGATACTTGGCTATCTCTTCCAACATATAAAAAATTCAATGTAAATGAAGTTTCCCCTCCCCTTGCTCCAATTTCATATTTTGGCAGGGGCATATGTCAATCGAGTACAAGATTCATCTTTCTTCGTCCGTAACTACTCTATTATGTGCTTGAACAGTTCTTATGATGCTCCGAGAAGTCCTTTGTGATACCCCTTCTGGCACTTTATTTTTACTCAATTCTCCACCCTGCCATGTAAATTAATAGGGGTACAAGGCCTTCGTTGGCGACTTGAGTGCTAACGACATGCAGTTTATCCGTCAGCTGAATCTTTCTAGGGTAGAGGTGTTGCCAAGAATAATCGTCTACTGCCAAGGCAATTTCAAGAGATGCGGTTATCTTATGTATTGTAATTGCCTTAGAAGTAGGCAATTGTGCCTCAAAAAAAAAAAAAAAAAGCATCATTCATCCTTTTATCCTTAGTTTTGATTGTGATTGGAATGTCCATTTACTATCAGAGAGCGTTTCACTTGATTGGAATGCCATTTTTAACTGCTAGCATCCAGACCATTTATGTGTTGAACAGAGGGGAAGGAAAATGGTAAGGTGAGTTGATTCTATCAATCCTTATTGTGTTACTAATGGGGTTTATGTAATATAGTATCCATGATCCTCAACTGAAGAGAGAGAGCTATGGTGCCTCCACAGACTATGAGCCATTTTATGCAGAACTATTCCATGTGAAGTGTATTACTACTATGTTATAGCAACTTCCTGGGTGCAGGCGAGCTAATCTTTTCATGCTTTTTAATATTTTTGAAGGTCCAAATGGTAGTGGCAAAAGCTCACTTTTTCGTGTCCTGGGAGGACTTTGGCCACTAGTCTCAGGGCACATTGTGAAGCCTGGGGTTGGATCGGATCTTAATAAGGAGATCTTCTATGTACCACAAAGGCCATATACAGCTGTAGGAACTCTCCGTGATCAATTGATATATCCTCTTACTGCCAACCAAGAGGTTGAACCCTTAACACACAGCGAAGTGCAAGAGCTGCTAAAAAACGTAGAGATTCCTAAATCTTCTTCTCAGAATTATTCAGTTATAATTCAAAAAACCACTTGTTGTTTTAGGATGGTTGGAATATTGTATGCCTCTGACAATTATTGGATTTATTTTGCTTTTCGACTAGGTTGATCTTGAGTACCTACTTGATCGCTACCCTCCTGAACAAGAGGTGAACTGGGGAGATGAATTGTCTTTGGGGGAACAACAACGATTGGGAATGGCACGATTGTTCTATCATAAACCAAAATTTGCTATTCTTGATGAGTGTACTAGTGCTGTGACAACGGATATGGAAGAGCGTTTCTGTTCTAAAGTTAGAGCAATGGGAACTTCATGCATTACCATCTCACACCGTCCTGCCTTAGTCGCATTTCATGATGTGGTATTATCTTTGGATGGGGAAGGAGGCTGGAGTGTTCATGACAAAAGGTTGGTTCAGTAATTAGCTTAGTTATATTATTGCTGTGGCACTTTGCTCCATATCGTAAGGGCGTACAGTAATTGCTTACTCGATTCTATTTGACAGGAATGAACAAGCTATTGCTGATGGGTCTGAATTCAATACAACAAGGCCTTCAGAGACTAAACGCCAAGGTGATGCATTGACAGTACAACGTGCATTTGCCACCAAAAAGAAGGTTTAAAATTTTTGCAGTTTCCTATTGGGAATTTTTTTTTCTTATTTTCCACTTGAGATGTTTCTTTCTAATTTTGGATGATAAAAATCTTTGCATGAATTCCCCCCTCTAGGATTCTGTATTCTCAAAATCAAAGTCAGAATTGTACCTTTCAGAGGTATTGGCATCATCTCCAGCTCTAGATGGCACCACATCATTGCCTTCTATTCCACCCCAAGTTCCTCCAAGGATATTGCCTTTGAGAGTCGCTGCCATGTTCAAGATATTGGTTAGTATATTCCTTCTAGATAATCTTTTTCTTTTGCTTTTATCTTGAATCAAACACACTTTTTTCTTTTTTCTTTTTTTTTTTTTTTAATTTATCTTGAATGGAAGGGTACTTTTAGTTGGTTGAATGGAAGGGTACTTCAAGAGTATTTTAATAACCTGAAGGCACCTATCATGATTAAGGGAAAATTTATATATGGCTATCCATCTGGCGATTTTATATGGATTAGTGTTGGTCAGTTAAGTAGTTAAGTGGCGATGCAAGCAGAAAATTGCTACAGGGATGAAACTGTTCCACGTGGAACTAGTGTGAAGTTATTAGAAAGGATCGAAAGAAGTCGTGACACCAATGGAAGATACGACGAGTCATAGGGAGTCAGGGACCTTCTAATGCACTTGTTAGAAGATGTTGAAGTTAATTGTCCTGCCATGATGTATTATTCATTGCATTGTTCTGAAAAACCGTTAGCATTTTTTTTATTGGTTGTAGATTTGGAACATGGAACAATATAAAATAATGGAAAGACTGATAATCTCCTTATATGATGTACAAGGAACGACTAAGCCAGTTGGAAGCTTCTTTTGGGTGTTGATGACTTTTGCAGCATATTACATATTACAGACATGAAAATCATATACGCTCGGGTTCATCAGAGATGGCCAAGTTTGCTCATTTGACTTTCATGACCTTCATTGGAACAAAAAATTTATTGGGCAGTGTAATATGTCTCTATGAAGTACTTGGAGCTTGGCCCTTTTGATTAGTATGAATAGCAAAAACAATCAAAAAATGCAGCTACCAGTGGATTTTCGATCTATCCTTGAGGATTAGTACTTGGGATGCATAATTCCACGCATGCAACCTGCAACCCATTTTAATGAGGTGAAATTGAAACATTATTTAACAAGGCTTTTGAGAAACTTATTCTCAACCTTTATCAAGCTTAACAACACCTAGTGGATATATTTTTATAGATTGAACCAATGAGAGCTTTTGATTCACCTGCCCTTCAAATGATTTTCCACATATGTAATTCTGACATTAATTGGAATTAAGAGGGGAAAAATGGGCTAAGTGCTCTGTGGCATTTTCTTATGCGCCTCGTGTAATCACGGCTTGGCACTGGATGATCAAGGCAGGTCTGTGATTGATGATTCCATACATACCCTTGCTTCTATTACCATGCCATATTGTTGAATTATGTTTAGTCTACAACCGAGAAAATGATGGCATGCCAGCAACTCATGTTGAGTTGTCTACTAATGTGGTGGTGTTGATATTGGAAATTGCCATCCTGTTAACCACATGTTAGATGTAACCAATAGTTTTACTAAGATGTTATAGGCCTATGCCTATCTTTACAGGGTACCATATATCCATTCAACTTTTGAGATGTTTGGTGAAGCAAAATGTTTGAACTTATATGTTTTGAGCTTTCTGCATTGGGCAGACATTTTGAATTTGTTTTCATGAATTATTCATAGAAGCATCTCTAACCTATGATATCTTCTCCAAGTAGCTGGAGAACAATATACTCCTTCTGCCCCATTTTGTTTGCGAGGTTCGACTTAGCCATGGAGATTAAGCATGGCCTTTATTAGAGCTTCCACATCATCATTTGTTGAATGACGTTACCAAATTGCCCTGATGGTGGATACAAATTAATATTTTGGACATTGTGTTATCTTTGATCATCTTCAACTGCTTTTAAGTTTCAAAAATAGACTCTTTATTTAATTAGGGGCGTTACTGGATTTGCACAAAAGTTCTATTGACTTATTATGATTGCACTCATTTTGGGACATCCCAGGATGGAAATAACAGGCAGTGGGACAGATGGAGTATCATTTATTAGATTTTTTGGCATTGACTATTCACAGGCGAAGCTGTTCTAATATTTTTGGAAGCCACAATGTGCTTAACATTACAAAACAGCCCGACCTAACAACTAGGGAAACCGAATTTGAACTCGGGACTATTGGGTCAAACTGCTCTAATATATCATGTCGAAGAACTCATTCTATCAACACGTTCAAGTTTCATTGCAAACAACATTACTAGGTGTAACCAGTCCTTGGCACAAGCTTGAGCTTTTGTATACGGGATCTTGACATAACTAAATTGTAACCTAGATTTCTACATTGACAATATTGTTCCACATATTAGATGCCTTACTTCTTGATTGCCCGATTCATCCTGATCTTTGAGCCCTTCCATCCATTTGTCTTCTTCGCCTTCCTCCATACCTTGAGTGTGTCAGGGATCTGATTCCAAACACTAGTGAAGAGCAATGCATTGATAATTGTTCTTCGACTTACTTTCTTGGTTTCTTTTCTCTTGGTTATTGTACTAGAATGCAAGGTTGGCTTTCTGGTTGTGAATAATTTGCTGTAAGTTTTTAAGTGGAGAGCGCATCATAAAATCAGATGAATATCCAGTTATGCGAAAAGAACAAATATCTAAAGCATCACTTGTCCAGAATAAGGGTATGCTAAGTGCTATAGATGCCAGTCTGTAATCTTATCTCAGTGGGTAGTACTGCATCAATACTGCTGTTTTTTCAAAAAAAAAAAAAAAAAAGAGGGGGGGGGGGGGGGGGGGG
>JAOWBR010171075.1:0-11384 GCA_028571145.1 Dionaea muscipula
GTGACAGTCGAGTACCGCTCGGTCCTGTTAAGAAAACCAACATTACGACATATACTAACGACTCAAGAAAATTAAGTGATATAAGACAAGTGAAGATTAGTATCTTACATCCCCATTCCATATCGCATACGCGACATGGCCTCCAAAGCTCCGTAGTAAACTCGGGTTCACGGGCCCCACTGCAATCCCGGCTGTCAACAACCATGACATATTTTTGGCTGTACCACGATCACGCTGACGGCGACGACCCCCCCTCTCCTCCTCCAGCTCTCCCTCCTCCTGATGCTCTCCCTCCTCCTCGTCTTGACCGTCCTGAAAAGGCGGGATGCTCCCCATCATCGTTCCCTTGCCTCTCCCGCTTCTACTGGTACTAGTAGCTGCCTCTTCAAAATCAGCAACACTTCACGTCTGTTGGGCAATCCGCCGCTCAGCCTTTAATATCTCCTCGTTTGTTACAGAGACTCGAGGTCTGATCGGCGGTATAAAACTTATCTCCACCATGGCCGACTGAGGATGTACATCCGGCTGTGTGGGGATATCTGACTTGACGGCTCTCCTGCGTCGTCACCGTGTGTATACCAAATGGTCTCGCTCGTCTCCCTCGCGGAGCTCGTCTCCCTCTCTCCGCGCAGATGTCGTGAGGGGTCCACGATTTGCCAGTTGGTCCCCTCCGCGCAGATGCTGTGTGAACTCCTCCCGCGACATTTGCACGAGAATGAAATATAAATAAATCAATACTATGTACAGACAGATAAACAATATACATAAATATTTTTTTTATGATTAGATAAATATATAATTAATCAATAAGGTTATTTTTTTTAAAATATTTATCGTAAAACAAATTTTTTATTTTATACCTTAACGAAAAATGGAGCGAAACTAATTTGTACGCCCACCACCCGTTCCGGCAGCCCTCCCCCGCTGGCCCACGAGGCCAACTCCCACTTTTTACCCGAATTTTGTGTTATTTTTACCCTTTTTACCTACAATTTATTCACTAACATATATATAAAGATTTAACTTAGTAGTAGCTATCTCTGATATGTCGAATGAATTCCGATCTGAAAAATAACGTCGAATAACCTCTATAACTGTCTAATAAAAGAAAATAAGAAAAATAGAATTTATCAAGTTAATATTTTTCGACTATATATAATACAATGACAATTTGTAATTATTTTAAAACTTGGGGAGTAAAGTTGAAATTTTTTTTAAAAAAAGTGTGCTGTTTTAGTAAAACGGCTAATCACCCTTTCCTGGGACCTTCGTTTTCGCTTTGTGATCTCTTCTGATCTGAGAGCGTTAATTGATAGATAACTTTTCCACCAGGCACCAGCTAAATTCCAACGATTTCATGGTCCCCTTTGGATCTTTAACTCATCTGCAGATTTGATATAGAAAAATAGGAAATTTAATAGTGCTTATCGACCAAAAATAGTTTCAAAACCCCCAATTGAAAGTACATCAAACGAGGTAATGGGATGATTGAATCTAGGTATATTTGTTGGTCCATGCTCTAAAGAAGTCCATGAATTTGACCTAATCTGCTTCTGAAGTTTCAATTTAATTTCTGGTCCTTCAGAAAAATTTGTTGGGGCTAGAGATTCAAGAGTGGGAGAAGAGGGAAGAGGAAGGGGGGAGAGAGAGAGAGAAAAAGGTTGAGCAGGGGAGAGAATGGAGAGCGTACCCTTATGGCAGGTGACGTTTCTTTGTGGTTTGGGGACATGGGTCTTTGTATCTTCCATTTTGAATGTGACCCTGACACTTAGATCCTTGATTCAACCCTGGGTTTCTCACCATGTCGATTCGGGTACTCCTTTCATCCTTCGGATCCAGGTCAGTTTGCTAGATAGAATCCTTGTCCTTTTCATGATTTTGGTGTCTGATGTTATTATTCTTCTTCTTTATAATTCTTTTCTTGTGGGTGTTCTTGTGATGTTTTTGTATGGGAATTTGCAGAAATTGCAGCATAAATCCTTGGATGTGTTCTTCTCTGTGTTATCATGTGTTGTTTCTGTGCCATTCTACACTGGCTTCCTTCCATTGCTTTTCTGGGTACTTTCTCTCACTCGCATTTTCTGAAGATCTTTTGTAACTCGTTATATAATTGATGGTGCTTCCTGCAAGGCAATTCTTTTATTGCCAGAGATTTTCTGATACATGGCATGGCGAATGATGGGCAACAATGCGACTTTTTTACCCTCTTGAAATGTTTGAGAACTCTAAGTCTACCCGTGGCATTCCATCATGGCAATAGCCACATTATTTGGGATATTTCTGAATGCCCTTCGTTTAATTTGAGTAGCATCACTACTAGCTAGGTTTATTGTTGCTCATGACCTCATTTGGCTTACCATTGTTTGCAAAATATCTCCTAAGCCCGTTATGGTTGCTTTGATTCTGGTTATCATCAAGAACAAACTGTAGAATTAGAATCAAATTGAGATCAAATGAATTGTTGCCATGAGGGTGTAATTGGGACCTCTCTTGTTATTGCTATAATTTTGAGGGCTAAATGAAATAGTGTGATTCATTGGTAAATGTTGCAGAGTGGCCATGTGAAATTGGCGAGGCAGGTGACTCTTTTGATGGCGTTTTGTGATTATATTGGTAACTGTATCAAGGTGAGATCTTATCTGGCTGTGGAAAATGGGTTCTTGGATGGAAAATGTTAGGGACTTTTTGCACATTCTTTGCTCAACTTATGGTTGTTATGGTGTGGTAGGATGTGGTATCAGCTCCTAGACCCAGTTGTCCACCTGTTCGAAGAATTATTGCTACCAAAGATGAGGAAGAGAATGCACAAGAATATGGATTGGCTTCCTCTCACACCCTTAACACGGTTTGCTTATCTGGGTATATTCTCTACCAAATGCTTAGTTCCTTCTGTCTGTGAAACTTATTGTGATTGATAGTGATGATCTATCTCTTGTTCCAATCATTGGAAAAACATTCATTATGCTTTTGATTTCTCACCTTGTCCTTTGTGCCACACATAAGGGATGTTGCAACAGAGTTTAGCTTTTATCTGCTGAAGAGACAAAACCTATAAAAAAACAGGCCATAGTGGAAATGATCATTTATATAATTCTTCAAAGTGCCTTTTCTTGCACCTTAAATGAAAAGCCCGGATACAATGCAAGTGGTGTGTTAAGATTTAAGAACGTCTGAATAATCTTGGAACCATAGTAATGTTAAGGAATCAACTCTATTAAAAGGTCAATCTTGTGGTAGAAGACTCATGAATTATATTTGTCTTAACACGTTCCCTTACACGAACGCTTCTTTAGACTTGAAGCGTGAATTATGCACTGACCCATCTCATACCAAGTACTAAATAAATAGGGATTGCGCTCACAGGATTCAAACCCGTGATCTTTGGTTACGTCTGCTCTGATATCATGTTAAGGAATCAATTCTATTAAAAGGTCAACCTTGTGGTAAAAGGTCCATGAATTATATTTATCTTAACAAGTGAATCCTTCTCTCTAGATTCCTATATGAAGAATTCTAGCTTAACATGCTATTTTGCACATTCCTCAATATAGATGATTTATATTCGTTTGTTGTGGTCTTTTGTCTATGATGGAAACCGGACTAACTAATTTTGTTTTTTCTTGATGGGTCTGGCAGATATCTATTGTATTACATTTTGTCCCATGACCAAAATGGAGATAGCTCTTTGGAATTTGTTGGATTTTCTGTGGTTTTCTTGTTTGTTGGACTCATTGGCTTGGGTATGTCTAACAATAACTTTGGTATAGTGAACCAAATCATCAAAATGCTTTGCCTTCCCAAACTGAAATTTGTCTTCCTTACCAGGGAGAATCTACCTTGGCATGCACAGTTTGATTGATGTCATGGGTGGTCTTGTTATTGGATTCCTAATCCTTGGATTTTGGATTATATTTTCAGAATTCATCGACAATTTCATTGTCTCTGAGCAAAATGGTAAGCATGGTTCCAGCCAAAAGCTTTTTCCTTTGTGATTTAGAGAATTTCCAAATCAAAGTTGTATTCACACTTGAGTAGACAGGTATAAAGGGTAGTGTGGCACCATTCCATGTTGGTTATGGTAAACTTTGGAATGGCTAGCAGATTGAAAGGAGATGCTTAAAATATGCACTAGTATGGCCTAATAATCCAACTGGTGTGTACTAGGTATTGTGCTTATTGGGCAGCCGACAACCAGCACACTAAAATCGTCGGATCTTGTGTATATGTATCCCACGGATACGTGCGACCGACCTTTCCCAGTGGGAAATGGCCGTGTTGAGTTGAGTTGAGTTGAGTTTTGTGTATTAGGTATTCCTATTAAGTTACGAGAATAAGTCAATAGAAAGCTGCTCTCTTTCTAGATGTCTTTGCAACTCTTGTTCCTGCATAGAAAGCTAGCAACTGGATCTTTGGAGAAATTTACACACCATTCAAAAATCCACATCAAGTGGAGAAAATGAATGTAAACAAGGCGTGGAAGCAGAGCCAGATCAAAGTTTTAGAGAGGGAGATTAAGGAATGCTAGAGAGAGCGTTGATAAAGTGGCAGAGTTCACTCATTTTTCCACCCGCACTAAGCAAATTTAGCAGACTTAGTAGGCCTTCATTTTTCCATTAAAAAAAGTTACCACCGACTGCAGTCGAACAAAAATGAAATTGTAATGATGCACATTATTCATGAGTCGCTTACCACAAATTTGAGCTTTTAGTAGGCTGTGTTCCTTGAAATGGTGTTAGAGCAAGTGCGGGTGTTTCTTGTTCTCTTGGGCAATCATTCAACTTGCCAAATCTGAGTGTAATATTTACTGATATCCTGTGCTTATTGCAGTTACATATTTCTGGGCTGCTCTTAGTTTCTTGCTCTGTTTTGCTTATCCCACTCCTGAGCTTCCAACTCCAAGCTTTGAGTTCCATACCTCCTTCAATGGTGTTGCATTTGGAATTGTAAGTATTCTTTAATTGAATGAACTTTAAGGTCATGGTGTTTTACATGAAAGCTCTAAATGGTTCTGCTCTAGTTTGGCAACTTGCTCTGAAATCATAATGAGAAGAGGAAGTGATCAGTTGCTTCCTGCATATGGCCGCTAATTATAGTGATGTACATGTGGAAGTTTTTTCATGGCCACCACCAGGGAAAGATCCACATGTTTCATGGCCATGATAGCGTATCACGTGTACATTTTACACCTAAGGCACCCAAGAGTTTTACCAGTAATACAGTGGATCAAACATCATGTAATTGAGCAAACTCATTAGCATGTGCATTTTCATTCCACCTCAATGATTCATAGCAAACATCATCATCATCGTCAGGACCAAATCTCACTAAGTGGGGTCGGCCGTATGTAATCCATTAAGGACACACGCATAGAAGATCCGATAGATATAGTGTGTTGGCTATCGGCTACCTAACACGCATTATCCTACTTGAATATGTATATATTTTATGTTCTGTATTCATATATATACATTACTCAAGCTATAAAGGTGTGACCACCTCATTGCTATTCACATTTCTCCTTCTCTAGGTTGCCGGGATTCAGCAAAGTTACCATCAATTCCACCATGAAGGTGTTCCGCGTGTTTTAACCCCTGAACTTACAGTTCCTATCTTCATGGCAAGGGTGCTTGTGGGTATTCCCACCATTCTTCTTGTCAAATTCTGCAGCAAGGCTCTTGCTAAAAGGATCCTACCTCTAGCATTGTGCACATTGGGCATTCCGATAAAATCATCAAATTATCTCCCATCATTGAATAAAACTTCGGACAAACCTAAGAGCCCGGGCTATCTCCAGAAGCTGTTCTTTTTCTCTCGTCATGATTCTTTTGATATTGACACCTCGATAAGGTTTTTTCAGTATGCCGGCCTTTCTTGGTCAGTAGTAGATCTTGCTCCGTCATTGTTCTCTGCCCTGAACTTGTAGGTCTTTGTTTGATGGATCTTGCTCCAGCATTATTCTCTACACTGAACTTGTAGCGCTCATCGAACGTTTATTCCTTATGTTTAATATCCGGCTCGATTATCTGCTTCATACTGTCAAACAATCATCGGTATATATATATATTTTGTCGCCGCTCTCTATGGTGCTGTGCAGATAGCATTGGTTGTCATCAACCACTATTGTATTCGGGGAACATCTGAATTGTATAATGAATATTTTTTGTCATGGAAGTGAAGTCGGATTACTATAGTGATTATCGCGCGATCATGTTATGAACTTCTTGCACTTGTATTTGGTGCACTAGTTTGAGAAGTGAACATTGGACCTTATTGCGTCAAGCGATGGTTTGAAGCTAGACAGGGTTAGCCCCGAGGATATGTGACTCAAGATGAATGATTAAATGAGGTTCTTCAGTATATATGAGGAAATAAAAATATATTTAAGTTTGGTGTGTTTTTTTTTTTATCAATTTTTAAAGACAAAATGTAATTTTTATTACGGTAAGTGTTCTACTAAAATTTAGAGTTGTTTATGAGAACGGTTCATCAAAAACTGTTACTCTTATAGTATAAAATATTCAGTGTCTTCTACGTAGAGTTGTTTATGAGAACTGACTTTGAGATTTATGATGAGCCGGACTTAAAACCTATTATGATAATTGCGCCTAAGAAGAGCTTGAAAGGAACATCCTCCACTATAAAGAGTTGACGTTCTGATTCTCCACTACAAAGAGATGACATTTGTGGTGGTTTTTGTAGTATTCTATCTATTCTAAAAAGGGCTTAAAGGGAAGAGAATAATAGTCCCCTTTAGTGTGTGACACAAAATTATAGTTGAATGCAGCTCTCAAAATTATATTTGACAAGCCAAAAAAGAAAAATATTGGACACACCGACTTCATGTGTAAAACCCCCAACAAAACGAGGTAAAAACCATCAGAAACTATCAAAAAGTTTTACTATAAGAAATATAAGTTGCAACTCTTTTTAACAAGAAAAAAACATTATTTCTTTAAAACAGGAGAAAACACTATAATATTTTCACAAATAGAAATAAGTTGTCTGAAACTATGTTGAAATCGTATGTTTTTGGAATGCTCTGCAATAATGAAGGCAGATCACCCCTTTTATAGGGGAAAGCAATTCTTCCAACCAAAATTGTCCCCCCTTTTTCCTTTGTTAGTTTGTCTAATTATCAAATACGATGGTTGTCTATTTTTGTATCAAAGACGGTGGCCGTCTATTTTAGTTGATAGATTTTTTTTAATCGGTAAAAAAACTTGATTGATATAAATAAGAAGATTACATCAATAAAGTGGGGATGGGGAACGCATCAAATCGATCATAAGCAACCCAATTAGGTTGGCTTCGAACGGATCAACTAATCATCTGCATCCTACTTTCTTTCCACTCTTCCTCTCACATCGTCTCTGATCTGGTAATTTTTATGGTTTATTTAATGTTTTATGCTAAAATTTCTAATTTATTCAAAAATTATTTTTCAAATTTGTCAAACCTATTTCTAAACACAAATCATTCTCTCTGTATCTACATTCCCATATTTTTCTATTCTACATAATTTATATGGTATGCATTACAAGAACTACCTCGAATTTCAAACAATTTCAAATCAACTTAATTGATGATTAATCAATCGAACGCATTAACTAAACTGAAGAAAACATATCAAACTAAAAAAAACCAAGAGGAAACATATCATATTTGGAGAATTGAGCATCAAGTCAGGCAGTTACTGAAGAGACTAATGGAGATGCATGCAAAAAGTCAGTCGTATTGAGGCCAAGAAGACGTTAGTGAGTGTTGTAACCTCGGCCCTGCAAGGTTACAAAAAAGGAGCACCATGCGAATATGATACCTCCTCACAACGGAAGCAACAATGAAACAAACCAAAATCGGCAAATCAAACGGAAACAGGCAATCCAACAATAAACGACGGTAAACCAAAGATTCACTAACAAAGGAGAGAGTTTACACAAAAGGACAACCAAAAGAAACTGCAACAAGATCAAAGGTGGAATTTTTACCAACAAACCTAACGAAACCAAAAAGGGAGAGAAAGTCTTAACCAACGGAGGAGAACCAACGGGCGACGACAAATCCCGTACCAAACAACCTCCAATCACTGTCCTGGATCTGAACCATGTCTCTGGATGTCTTCAGCACCACCCACTCAACAGAAAGTCTTCCTCGGGTCCTTACAGGTCGGAGTCGTCAAAAAACCATTGTGGTACACAAGAAATAACCTAAAAATAGGTTATATACGCCAAAATCCCAAAAAATCACAACCGTCAGCACGGCCTTGCCCATGGGCACGGGCGTACCCAACATGGCCCATGTCCGAGGCTGCCCAAAGCACGGCTGTGCTTCCTAGCATGGCCAACCAACCAAGCTCGTGCTTGCCTCTGCTCCGCAATACACAACAAACCACCACTCAACACAGGCATATCTTGATCAACACGACCGTGCCCGACTTCAACCTTCACAAATCACGGTTGTGCAAATCCACAAGGCCACACTAAGTTTGCAGAAGCCACAAAACAATCCAAGATTCCACCAAATGTGGTCCAAATGTCACAAACGAGGAATGAAAGTCGCTAAACTCCACAATCTCCACCTCGACGACATTCCGCCAAAATCGTCAAACCAAACTTGCAACCAAAACCAAAGACACCAACCAAAGAACATCCAAACAAAAAGACACAAACCGCCAAAACCGAGCTCAAACCCAAACGGCTCACAAAAGCCCTAAATGGGCCAAACCAACGCCAAAACAAAGCAAACACCAAAATAGAACAAAACAAAGCAAAAGACAGCACAAAAGACAACAAAGCACCAAAGTCTAAAAAACTACCAAAAGCTACCAAAGCTGCCAAATTCCCCAGTAGGAATAAATCACGTCAAACGAGACCGTCTCCCTGTAACACTCAAGCACTGAGAAAAATTAGAGAACGTCAAACCAGAATTACGAAAACCAAGTACGCCAAATCAAGGGTCACACGTCAAACCAAATCGACCACCAACATCGGGCTCTAAATTAGAATCGGTACCACATGCAAATGCGCAAATCGCGCTAGTTCGAGAAGCATGCCTAACCGGTCGAACAAATATGCGTCTCGGTCTCACAGACGCACCGCGAAAAGTGATCCGCTCTCTAGTCTTAGCAACACTAACTGAAATAAAATGAGCTAATTGAATTACAGGTAATATTGACTGACCTGCCCCAACTGTGGAAGTGACTGAATTCGACTCCACCTCAAACTGCACTCGCTTCTTCAAACCCCTCACACCACGCCAAACTTCACCTGAAGTGGAACAACTCGAAGTTGATATCAAATTTGCACCCGCACCAACCACTGTACTGCCCTCCAATTGGTACAAACCACCACGAATCTTCCAACCCTTCATAACAACACGACATCCAAGTGATAACCGGAAAGAACCACTACAACAAGACTGACTGTACCCAACATCATTAAAAGCATCCAAAAAAAGCAGATTCTTCTCCAATCCAGGCACATGGCGAACTCCTTGCAGAACCAACACTGACCCATCAAACATCGTAATCTAAACAACCCCCATCCCAGCAACCCCGTAGATTGAACCATCTTCCATGTGAATGGAAACTCCATGTGGCACAACGCTGTAGGAAATAAACAACTACAACCGGGAGTCATATGGAATAAGCAACTCGAGTCAAGGATCCAACTAATCCGATAATCAGCAACATCGAAACCCTGAATAGCAACCATCAAATCTGCTTCATCATCAGAAGCCACCACGCCTAGCAAACCCTGCTTCTTATCAGCATCAATCACAACTGTCTGTCTGTCTGTCTTCCCCTTCCTGTCATTGTCGCTTCTCTCCTCAAGCTTCGGACACTCAAAACTTTATATGCCTAAGCTGCTTGCAGTAGTGGTATTAGACTCTGCTCATATCACGAGGCCTAGAACTGGAGTGCCTAAATCCACTATCACTGCCACCCCTGCGGCTGTTGTGGTCAAACTCATGTCTGCCTCGAACAAATAGACCTTCACCACCACCAGTATGTGGTGTAAAATCCTCCTCAATGGTCCTTTTAACCATCTCCCTAGATACAAGCTACTCCAAAACCTTTTTATAATCAATAGCCTGCATACTACGCAGAATCTGATCTCTAACCAACGAATAAAAAGGGGCCAAATGGGTTAACAAAAGTGCAACCTTCATCTCATCAGCAAATTCAAAACCAATATTGGTTCGGTTCCTAGCTGCACGATTGAACCTATCCGCATACGCTTACAAAGACTCCTCCTGCTTCATCTCAACTCTAAACAATTGCATCGAAAGATGCATCTTAATATACACCAACTTGTCCAAATAGGTCTCTTCCAACTTCTTTCATAAATTCTCCGCCGTCTCCTCATCCTGAACTACTTGCCTCAACACATCATTAGACAAAGCAAAACAAAGAGTAGCCAAAGCTTACTTGTCCATAGTCACAAACGTCGTAACAGTTTTGTCAACTACACCTGCAGGAGCAATCGCTCCATCACACCCCTCCTTCATAAGGACAAAGGTTATCTGAATATGCCAAAGGGAGAAATTCTCGGTCCCGGAGAACTTCTCAATCTCAAACTTAGCCATAGAAGAAAAAAATAGAACCAATAAAAGACCTCAACAATAATAAATCAAAATTAACGCACAAATCCAAAAGATAGATCCAAATTCAAAACTGTTGACTTGATGATATGTGTGATGATTTATAAACAATGTTTTTCATGTGTATATTTATGTGTGTGAATGGGCATATTGATTGATTGATTGATTAGTTGATGTGAATGCAATGTATTGTATGTTTGATGTTTGAATTAGACAGAATAAGGTAGGGAACAACCTTTGTTGTTATGCCCTATCTAACAGGATGGAATAAGGCAGGGAACACGACGTCTCGTTATTGTGTGAATCGAATTTCGTGGATGGATCCAGAAGTTGTTGGGTATATTTACTTTCTCTAAAAATCATTTTAATCTAATTAAGTGTATTTAATTTAATGTGGGATAAATTAACCTATTTTTTAGGAGATTTATTCAAAATGGTTTTTTCCACTTAATAAGATTATCTTAATTAGAGAAAATAATTGATTTGATCTTATCCACTTATAAAATCTGATTATTTATTTTTCCCTTAGATTTAATTTATTTTAAATCAAAGGATTAAGAAGATAATCATCAGATTTTTCACTTAACCTTCCACTCGGCTAAAAGCTTAATTTAGAAAATAAAATCCCATGAAATTAGGAGGGGATAATTATCCTCTTCCTAGGCTGAAATTTATTCAGGAAAAAGAATTGTTGAACGTGGGATTTGTTGCTGAAGAAGTGGAAGACTTGCGCCAAAATCCAAGCTCCACGTTGATCATCAGTTGGCGGGTAGAAGACCATCATT
>JAOWBR010171097.1:367-11383 GCA_028571145.1 Dionaea muscipula
TTCTAATGTCATGCACAACCATCCACAAGACACATGGGTTCAAGCCCAAACAACCTAAAGAAACCAAAGGTCTCACCTTTGAGTTGGATGAGCTCAAATCCCCAACTCTAATGGGTGAATCAAGAAGCAAATGGTGAGATGAACCTTTCCCTAGCCTCCTTGATCCTTGCTCCAAGCTTCAAAGGGATGAAAATGGAAGAGAGAGAGAGCGAGTGAGGAAGGAAGAAGAAGAAGATGGTTGTGGTGTGGGGGTGGAGGATCGGTCAACCAAAAGAAAGGGAAAAAGAAGAAGTCAATGGAAGACTCATGAATCTTCTAGGGATTTAAAATCCCTAGTGGGCCTCTTGGGCTAATTCAAGCCAAACAAAGGATGGGCCAAGCAATGGGTTAGTCCCATGCAAAAACAAGAAGGGCCAAAGGAAAAGAAAAGAGTGGAATGATGGTCCAACTAACCATGTCCAAATAAATGGGCTAAAGCCAATCATGCCAAATGGGTACACATGGGATTTTAATCCCATGTTCCAACATAACAACCCAAAACACCCAAAAATGGTCCAACCGGTTCCCAAATAAAAAAAAAAAAGAACCGGATTTTGAGAATACGGGTCATGACACAAGGTCCCTTTTTTGAGTTACGAGTGTTCTGGTCAGTATTTACGTTTGATTGTTTTAGTCATAGTCTTACTTTGCCCAGTATTGATCTTGTTCATTATTCTTCCATTTGAGTATGCCATTTGTTTGTTTCTCACCCGTGTACCACCCCCTGAACATTTTGATACATGATGGAAGCTATAGAAGGATGCAGCGGGAGACGATGCTGACCTCATAGAATTTGGTCCTTTCTTTTGTATGGTTATTTCGTCTTATTTATTCTTCCATTGTTGGGTTGGTATTGTGAGACTTGGTTATTGTTGGGTTGGTATTGTGAGACTTGGTTACATGGATTTGGCTTTATCTACTTTCCATGATAAAGTTTGGTGAGTTATGGTTGTCGTTATGTCACGTGTGTGATGCTTGTCGAGTGTTGAGCAGCCTCGAGTGAAGTGTTGTTGAGTGAACAACCTAGAGTTATTGGGGTTGTTAAGTGGACAACTTCAAGTGTGAAGCTTGTCGAGTTGGGCAACTTTATGGGAAAGTTATCAAGTGAAGGAAGCTTAGAGTTGTTGAGACTTGAGTGTGATTGACTCAGGGTACTTGAACTCAATGAGTGGATGAACTAGAGTAGTTAAGTTCATCAAGTGCACATGTGGGTGAGTTAGAGTAGGAGTATACAGTGGAAGCCGGTCACCCAGTAACCCGATCACCCAGTCTTTATTCGGACCGTGTCTAGCTGACCCCGTTTAGTCCCGGTCGGATCAACCCGGTTAAAGACTTACACGGGTCGGGTTCCGGGTGTAGGTTTTTTTTTTCAACCGGGTGACCGGGTTACCCGATTTAAAAAAAAAATTACAATTATCAATTACCCCTAATTCTGCAACCAAAGGGCCACTTAAGACTTAACCCTCCAACTTGGAGGCTTAGTCCAAGTTCGAATTGGTCCAAGTTCACAAATTGAGCCAATTGCGAACAAGCCCAAATGAGTGAGGAAGAGGCAAAGGAGGTTGAAAATTTATAGAATTCTCAATCCTCCACTTCTTCCTTGCTGGGCAATGTGGAAAGCTTTATCTAGTAGACTAGTAGTAGTGAAAATAAGGGAGGAGTCCAATTTTTCTTTTCCCATATCAGCTGGAGAAATATGGCCAGAGCAAATGGAGTTCTATGAATATACTTGAGTTCTTGGGTTGTTATCTTACAAGCTTTTATAGCTATAGCTGTAGCTACTAGCTTTTGTAGCTATTGAGAGAGAGAATAATAGAATTTAATTATTCTATGTAGAGTAAATTTTAAAAAAAAAAAATCTGGGTCAACCGTGTCAACCCGGGATTCAAGCTGGTTGACTCGGTGGCCTGAGACTCGATTACCCGGGACTCGAAATCCAGGTAATCAGTCGGGTCTAGAACAATACAAAAAATAACCGGGTCGGGTTGACCCGATCCGATAACCTGACAACCTGACCCGTGTACACCCCTAAGTTAGAGTCATTGAGCTCATCAAGTTATATGTTGAACGATCTAAAGTCATTGAGATCGTTGAGTGGATGAACTAGAGTCATTGAGTTCGTCGAGTGTGTTGAGTTTGTATTTATGTGTAAATGAAACTCATACATAATAAAGAATATAGAGATTCTTGAAATGACTTGATGCTCGGCTTCTCCTTACGCTACAACTTTCACTAAAACTAGATTTGATAAGAACTATGTTATTTCCACTGCTAATGTGTTATAGTTTACTGGAACCGGCTCCACTTAATAGAAAATACTCTGAAACTGTCATTTCCATAACTGCATGTTTTCAAAATATGAATTTAGACTCATTTTAGGCACACCTAATTCACCCTCCATGTTTATTGTAATTCTAACAGCTTGGTACTCTAATGAAAATACAAACCTAACGACATAAATCGAACTAAGGACTTGGTAACGGCGGTTACGATTAACTCCGAGAGACTAAAAAATCAAGCTTATGGATACCTAATAGCGAAAACGAGCTCGATCTCGAGTGATCGCTCCACCGCACAAGATAAGCTGAAAGCTTGATCGTCAGCAAAGAACGATTAAATTATGCAAAGTCTACGACGACATTGCTAAATATTATTAGTCGTATAACTACGGTGACGTCATGGCGACACAAAATCTTCTATCACTGATACTCTTTGGCGACACAAATAAGCCTTTGACAATAAAATTTTGGCGTTGCCTAATACTAGAATTGTTGTAGTGACATGTCTTCAAGGGTCTGCATGGTCCTCTCTGACTGACCATCCGTCTGTGGGTGGTAGGCAGTACTAAAACTCAGCCTTGTCCTAAGTCCTTATGTAAGGCTCCCTAGAACTTGGACATAAACCGAGGAAGTCTATCATATACAATGGATACAGGAGCTCCATATAATCTGATAATCTCTCTCAAATACAAACGAGCCAACCGATCTAAAGTGAAAGTCACCTTGATCGATAAGAAGTGAGCAAACTTGGTAAGTCTATCAATGATCACCCATATTGCAACATGTCCACTCCGGTTATGGGGTATCTCGGTCACAAAATCATAGTGATGTGGTCCCACTTTCAATCTGGAATGGGTAGAGACTGTAATCTATCAACGTGTTTCTGGTGCCCAATTTTCACCTACTGGCACACTAGGCATCGTGCCACAAATTACGCAATATGTCTCTTCATCCCACTCCAACAAAAATGCTCTCTAAGATCACGGTACATCTTGGTGCTCCCTGGGTGCACACTAGACCAAGAACTGTGAGCCTCTGTCAGAAGCTCCTCTCGAAGGGTCAAATCACCTGGTACACAAACTCTGTCTCTAAACCTCGGCATCCAGGCAATCAATTGACACCGAAAACTTGGACTCCAGCTCACCAGACAAACCAAAAAGAATCCTCTTGCTCTCGTCATCTGTACTCTGAGCATCACGGATCCGATCTAATAAGGTAGGCCGAACAGTGAGCTGACAAATAAAACCATCAATGCTACTATGAATAGGTTGGATCTCTAACCTCCTGAACTCCTCAATCAAACCTGGTTGTAAAGTCAAACATGCCAAAGATCATGCTTCCTTCCTACTCAAGGCATCAACTACCACGTTGGTTTTCCTTAAGTGGTACTGAATGGTGAGATTGTAGTCCTTCATTAGCTCTAGTGAATATGTACTTTTTAGTGAATATGTACTTCAGGCTCTTGTGATCGGTGAAGATCTCACATCTTTCAGTGTACAAGTATTGTCGCCATAACTTCAAAGCAAAAACAACGGCTGCCAACTCTAAATCATGGGTGGGGTAGTTCCTCTCATGAATCTTTAACTGTCGGAAAGCATAAGGAATCACTTTATTGTGCTTCATGAGGATACAACCCAAACCCTGTAGTGAAACATCACTAAAATTCACAAAGTCACCTCCAAAACTAGAGTCGTGGTCAATCTCTTTTTCAGCTCAATGAAACTGTGTTCACAAGCATCGGTCCACACAAACTTTACCACCTTCCTAGTAAAGCTAGTGAGTGGAAGAGCTAGCATGGAGAACCCCTCCACAAACCATCGGTCGCAACCTGTCAGACCCAAAAAGTTGCGTACCTCCGACTCGTGGGTTGTGGCCAACTCTCAACCCCCTCTATCTTCGATCCATCCACTGAAACTCCATCCTTTCCAATCACATGGCCAAGGAAATAAATGATGTCGAGCCAAAACTCGCACTTCTTGAATTTAAGAAACAATTGCTTCTCTCACAAAATTTGTAATGCCTGTCTCAAGTGCTCTTTATGATCCTCCCTGCTCTTGGAGTAGATCAAGATGTCATCAATGAATACTACAATAAAACGATCCAAGTAGGGTTGGAATACCATATGCATCAAGTCCATAAAAGTAGCAGAGGCATTAGTTAAAACCAAAAGGTATAACTAGAAACTCGAAATGCCCATACCGTGTTCGAAAAGCAGTCTTGACAATATCTCCCTCTGTCACCCTTGATTGGTGATAGCCCGATCTAAAATCAATCTTTGAGAACACACGACCTCCATGTAGCTTCGAACAAATCATCTATCCTAGGCAAAGGATAGCTATTCTTTATAGTAACCTTGTTGATCTCTCGGTAATCGATGCACAACCTCATCGATCTATCCTTCTTCACAAACAAAATTGGGGCTCCCCATGATGACACACTAGGCCAAATGAAGCCTTTCTCTAACAACTCCTGTAGCTTTACATGCAACTCCTTCAAATCAATAGGGGACATCCTATACGACGCCTTCGAGATAGGCCTCGTATCAAGAGCTAAGTCGATCATAAACTCGACCTCTCTATTTGGTGGAAGTCCTGAAAAATCCTTGAGAAAAACATCCACAAACTCGCTCACAATGAGAATCTCCTCAATCCTCGATCCTGCGTCCTCTGAACTGATGTCAAAAGCAATGTAGTCTGTGCAACCCTTCCTCAACATCTTGCTAGCTTCCAAAGATGAAACCAAACTAGCAGGAAATCTCATCCTATCCCCCACAAAAGTATCTACTGACACATCAAGTGGGGTGAAATGTACGCTTTTACTGCGACAGCCTAGCTTGGTATGGTGCCTAGTTAGCCAGTCCATCCCCAAAATCACATCAAAATCAAGCATGCATGTCTAAACATATCACATCTACGGGCATCAAAATCCAAAAAAGCTCTACATCACATGCAAGACAAACATGGCTAAGCTCCATGGTAAGTCAAACTGGAACAAACACTAACATCCTAATGTCTAAAGGTATCATGGGTACAGACAATAATCACAGAAAAGCAGGAGATACAAAAGAATGGGTGACACTCGAATAAAAAAGTACTCTAGTAGGTACTGATGAAATAACAAGGGTACTGTCACACCCCCACCTCGGGTGAGATAGGCACGTGACCCATGGAGGTCATCTACGTGCCACGCAAGCCTAAACCATAACCCCAAACTCTAAGGAATAACTCATAACCCAAATAATAAATAGAGTGCCTGTCATGCGGAAGGTAAACCAAACCCACGAATGGGAAGCATCATGCCTAAACCTATGACAGGAACAGGGCCAAACCTATATAGATGCATAACCATGTAGATAACATCCTAAATGCGGAAAAATAGTTAATGCAGAACAACATAGAAGGGAATAACAATTAATAAACCTTAACATACTAATAAATACTCAATGTAGAAAGAAAACCATAATCGATGCATAACCATGTAGATAACATCCTAAGAGGCTTGTCTCGTCTCCTGCGACATACTCCTAGTTCTCAACATGATCACCTGTGCCAAATTGTACAAGGGGAATGCATATGAGATAAGTACAGATAAAATGGCATACTTAACATAACAATAAGGCTATAATATGGGCTAAGTGAAAGTAGTGATCAAATCGAACGTCCCGACTATAATATGGGCCCCGTGAGTGAACTCGCGAAAAGGCGTAGCTTCTGATAATCGTGCAATTCACTAAATTGCATAGTGAAACGTCCAATATGCTCGAGTGTGGACATTTCACACGTGCCAGTGAACAGGGTAAATTCGGATGCCCTAAAGCCCCGAGGATAAGGGAAAGCTTGGTCTATCCATGTTGGATAATTCTGTCTGTATGTTGGTTCCTCAGAGTATGAGGATCAGGTAATGGCTCATTCAGTGGCATATGATGTGGGATGTATGGTTGCTCCCTAAAAGGCATATGTTGCACCTAGAAAATCCCCGGGGCGGTCCGCGCCCAGAACCTTTCAAGGGTAAACACCAAAGTCCCGGTCTGATCGGGATGAGGCCGGTGGAGAGGACCCGATCGGCTCGGGGGAGGAGTGTGAGATGATCCGGAGGTGATTCTGATCCGCTCCAAAGAGAACCTGAGAGGGCAGAGAAAACAGGTCAAAGGGTACCCCGAGGTGTGACCCTAGGGGGACCGCTCTGATGCCAAAGTCAGCACGTGCCTAAAATAACCGGTAGCTCCTGTGTGCGAAGAGAATCGGAAAATGCACTGAAAGAGAGAGATAACAGTCTGGAAAAGTGGGGCAAGGGGGCGTGAATCGCCGCGCGGAGCGAGGGCGGGCCGAGCGAGGCCGCGTCGGGAAATGGCCAAGGATGGCCAAGGCGGGTCGTTGGGGAAGTCGCTAGGTAAAAAAATAGGAAAAAGGCCAAAAAGGCCAAGGATGTACAGCGGCGGACTTCCGAGCAAGGTCCGCGGACGTCCGGTGACCGGGTAAATGGGTCCGGGTAGAATGAACAGCGGCCATCCACCGGTGGGTCACGGACGTCCGTGTTCGGGCAAAGGCGTCGGGCTGGTCTTGCTGTGCAGGGTTTCGGGCAGGTGGAGAGTCACCGGGCAAAGGGAGACCGGGCAGGGCTCCGGGCAGCCGGTCCGGGCAGGAGAGAGAGAGAAAGAGAGAAAAAGTGAGTTAGAGAGAGAGAGGGTATGTCGCCTATTTATAGGCAAAAATGAGTTGCGGACGTCCGCAAGAGGGTCGTGGACGTCCGTCGATCAGGAAAAAGGAGACGGACAGAAAAAGCGGCGGAGTCCGCGCAAGGGTGGTGGACGTTCGCTGACCGGGCACAATGATGGTCCGGATGGCCGCAATGCCTCGGGAACTTCGAAAAGTCCGTGGGAGCTTGTTTGAGCTCCGATCGATGAACGGTCAGCGTCTACGCGCTCGTGGGGAGATAGAGAATCATTCAGGATGGGTTTGATCGCGGTTGACCGAGTTTAGTCAGGTCAGGCCGGACGGTTTAGCCTCGGACCCTTTGGCCACGTGTCCAAGGGAGGAAATCCCCCTACAACATCAGTCCCCTAACTTCGTAGTGCAAACGTAGTTCAGACTGCGAAGTTAGAAAACCGGTCAGCTCTGACCTAAACTACGTAGGCAAAGTCCGAGCCAATCTGCCTGAGCAGGTTGGCATGCAAAGTGCATGGAGCGGTCTCCTGGCAGCCGGTTAACCTGAGCTTTGGATACCGGTGTCGGTCTAAAAAAAAGGGTCGGGGGTATCGAGCTAGATCGGCTACCCGAGCGAACTCTGTCGCTGAGTGGTCCATGAGATGAATGGACAGAAATTACCCGGTGTATAAGTGCTTGCCAAGGAGTTCTTCTGAATTGGGCATGCTCCAAGAAGTTGTTTCTAGGTAGAGATTCCTATGTCCTTCGGGCCTGCAGAAATCACCAACATTTGGCGCCAAGCGAAAATTCTTGTGTCCCGTGTGCCTACAGACATCGGACATAATTAGTCTAAGATAGTCATTGATGAAGGCCAATACTTACGACGTCGGCTAAAAAGCCGGGAGCACTTGGCTTTGAGAGGCCGGAAGCATCAGCGGTGAAGCCGGATGTGATGGCTGAGGAGCCGAGGATAGCGGTTGAGGAGCCGGAGATGACGGCTGAGGAGCCGGAGATGACGTCTGAGGAGCCGGAGATGACGGCTGAGGAGCTAGAGATGACGGCTGAGAAGCCGGAGACGACGGCTGAGGAGCCGGAGATAACGGCTGAGGAGCCGGAAACGACGGTTGAAGAGCCGAAGATGACGGCTGAGAAGCCGAAGATGATGGCTGAAGAGCCGGAGATGATAATCCTAAAATCAAAACACACAACAATGATTGTTAGGCGGTAGAATGACCTAAAAATTAAAGTTACCTATGACCAAACGATCGAGGCTTATAACCGATGGGCTACAAGCGATCGGTGGGCCGACAATAATAAGTCAGAATATATAATGAATGCCGAGGGATCGATATTCAAATGTCATAACATCCCCGGGAATCATAATAGCCGCGACCGAACGGTCGGTCTTCATGGTACCGAACGATGGTATGGGCTATTAATGAAGGGCCACCGAACATCTGAAGATATAATTGGCGTAATGGCCGGCTAGAGAAATCCCCAACTTCGAATTCATATTAGCCGAGGGATTGTTAATCAGGCATCGCCACGACCTCGGGAAATATAATAACGGCGACTGAACGGTCGATCTTCATAATCGCTGACTAAAGCGGGCCATGGCCGATGAATCAATGATAGAAACTGAACAACCAGAAATATATAATTGGTCGAATGACCGGCAAGCTAAATCCCTGACTTTGAAGCGAATAGCGACCATTTGGCGTCGGGTTGAAAGTTCTTAAATATATAATAAGAGCAATGGAGGGGACGAACATGACAACCATTAAGCTGGAAGCAAATAAGGGCCAATTATGCCAATAATAATAATAGCGCCTTATAATTCCAGAGGCCGCGGTTGAGAAGCCGAGAATATAATTATGGCTGAACGGCCGGAGAAACGGCTATGATGCCCGAAGATAATCGTCGCTTATGAAGCCGAAAAGGTTATGAAACCAATAGAAATGGTCATGTGGTTGGAGACCAAACGGTATAATAATTCTGATACCGATAATGATAATGATCGAACGGTCGAATTCAACCGGTCAGCGAACTAAAAGAATAACGGCCGACGGGCCAACAATTGGGCGATAATAACAGCAACTGAGCAGCTTGACTCAACATCTATCCAATTTGAAGATAGGCGATGGCTGATACGTTGATGATAAAAACTGAAGAGCTACTCCAAGCGATGCAATTTGTTATAATTATCTTCAACTCTCCACATGCTGGTGTGCTTAAGACTGATGCACCACGTGAAGCTTATCTTTAGATTATCTTCACGGGAGTAACCCAGATTATGTGGATAAGATGATTGTCTAGTGCACTCCACCGCTCGTGTTCTAGATAGAGTTGTGAATGCGGTATATATCCTGCAATCCTGTACTTACAAATATTACGGACTAGCACAAGAGTGGTTAGATGCGTATTTAAGATAAGAGCATAGTGAAGATGTCCGAATAATATGAGGAAAATGGCTAAAAAACCGATGTGTGTCGGCTGAGAAGCTGAGTAAAATGACTAAACAGTCAATGCGAATTGAATAAATGGAACAGTAAACCTTACAACAGTTGATGTTGGCGACCGAAAGGTCGGATTGGATTGCTGATGAGTTGGAAACAGTCACTGGCCGACTGGTTGATCAGCGCTGGCTAGGCGATCGCAAAAGAGCCACAACTGACGGGTGTTATCTCTCTTATCGTAGAAGTGGACTAGGTCCTTTCGCCTTCAGGATGGGATAACTACCGACAACTGCGCGGGAGTGATCCCGGTTTTTGCTATACAAGCAGGAGCTACCCGACTTATAGACCTCTGTGCGGGACAAAGCCTGACCACAGGCTACCTGGAGGGGTTCACCCCTGTGTAATGGACTCGATGAACCAGAGTAATCTCGATGGTTACCGAATCCGATTACGTGGAAAATGGAACTCGACCGGAGTAGTCTCGACGGAAGAGTGAGAGGATTGAGGTGGAAGTGAAGTTTCCGGAGCTAGTCTCGATGGAAGAAGTTACTGCTATCACTAGAGCTATAGCTATGGAAGCTACTGAGCTAAGGAAGAAGATGACTAAGATAGAAATTAGGTTTTCAATTCATTGATGATGATCCTGCCGATTACAACTTTGAGAGTATATATAGGCTATGAATTATCGACTCAAAAGGAAAATACATTAATTCTAGAATTAGCACGTGTCTGGGGACCAAGGAATTTCCTCTGGCAAGGGGTACGGTCTCTGACAATCTCTCTCTAATCAGCCGCAACAGAATTTGTCTTTTTCCATGTCAGCAATGGGTGTGGCGAGGGTAAGTCGAGGCGACAGGGAAACCAGGGCGTTAGCTAGGCTATTTAAGCTGTGACATCACCTCTGCATATCTTCCAGGATTGATCACTAATGGAGGAAGTGAGTGCATGGATATTCTTCTAAGGGTGCAAGGAGATGAATGATGTGCCAAGATTCCCCATATATATCTTCCTCTGTTCAGACTGAACAACTGTCGCCCTAGTTATTCTGTCACCCTAGCGCCACGTATATTACATACCAGGGCGTCAGTAGCCTTCAACTCTTTAACGAAGTTATGACAGCTCCTCATACTTGTCATGGTGGATCAGGAGAAGATGGGAAGACACAAGGAATCGAAAGGTGACCGAGAGTCATAAGAGTTTAGCAGATACAAGAGACCGCCGCCATGGAGCCTTCTCCTTCTAGGGCGTCGCCACCTAGTCGTCGCCTCGGCGAGTATGCATCAGGGGGGTCCATGACAATGTCCAAGGTGGCCATGCCCCACCCTTACGCCCTAGCCAAGGGCGTAGTAGTTTGTCACATACCGAGAGCGCGCCCCATTTATCACGGGACCATCCACGATTAGGACGAGCCAAGAGTCCAATAATAACAACTTGGCCCCGAATGGACTTGGTCCAAAAATCCCTACGTCCTAGCCCGAGTGTCCCCAACATCCCAGTGTTAACACTATCGGCTTTCTATAGGACCTAAATTCTACCATTGTATGCATAAGCATAGTTATTCAACACCTCTTAACCTCTGCAAACCACTTTTTCTATTCG
>JAOWBR010171108.1:0-11383 GCA_028571145.1 Dionaea muscipula
TATATTTTGGAACAAATTTTGGACTCCACCAAAATTTGTCGGGAACAGCAGGAGGACTATCATTGATAATAGTTTTTGGAGTTGATTACTTGCTTTTTTTTTCATGAAAATTGTCTATACATATATATATAGGGGCAGGATCCAGAGACATGCTTTTAAACATGCTTTTAGACAGACCTATAATCTAGATTATTTTAAGACGATCCAAAACGGTGGATGCGTTTAAAATATGTTGCTAAGGGTGTGCAAAAGAAATCGTCGAAAAAAAAATACCATGAGAGCTCCATACGGACGTTTTTTTTGTTACATCCTTAAAAACACATTTTAAATGCATCTACCATTTCGGATCGTCTAAAAACATTTCAGATTAAAGGCATGTCAAAAATCATGTGAAAATAAGCATGTCTTTAGATCCGTATTTTTTTGGCGAATTGTTCAGACATAAAACGTATTATATCCATACGTATACATATTTTAAAAATGTGCGTTTTTTTACCAGTTTTTTTAACCCGTATTTTTTTTAAAAAAATATATAATACGCGTATGTATAAATAACCGTTTAATACCCGTTTCGTATTTAACTAAGAAAGAAATTTTTTGATTCTCCGTACAGTGTACGGGTTACGCTAGGATATAGAAGGGGAACATATCCACTTTCATTTTGTATCTAAAACTCACAGCGAGTCAGCGAGGATGGCAGCAGTGTTGAGTACATCAGTTTTTATATCAACGACTACTCAGTCAGCTCTCAGCCTTCACAGAATCACCTCGACGGAGCAAAATTCAACTGCAACGTTCACCAACCTCACCTGTAAGTCCACCATCCGATCAGTTTCGCTCATTGCAAGTCTTTTCTTTCTCTGTTTCAGATTCTTTCAGTCAATTCATCGAACACCTGATCGGCAAGAACATGTACTTCCAGGTTTGAACGAGATAAGCAGGAGTCGAAAAAAGTTGATGGGTTTATCCGTTAAGGCACAGGCAACTGTCCATAAAGAAGTGAAAGCTGATATAAGAAACAAGAGGAGGAGTGGTGGGAATGTAGTTTTCAGCGACGGAAGAGATGGGGATGAGAGCTATGGATTCGTATGCCCAGGTTGTGGGATTTACATGCAAGACAAAGACCCAAATCTTCCTGGGTATTATAAGAAAAGGAAGGAGGTAGTTTCGGACATTTCAGAGGATGAGAGTATGGAGGTCGATGATTTTCTTGGAGAAGCGGGGGATTTTGAGGATAGTATGGAAGTTATTGATTGGGTATCAGAAAATGAGGGTGCTATTGATTCGGAGAGTGAAGAATGGGAGGATGAGGTTGATGATGATATGAGTGAGTTTGATGGATTTGCAGCAGCTGGTGTTGGGTATGGAAATGCCACGGTGAAGGAGAAGGAGTTGGGGGAGAAAAAGAAGATCATGTCCAAGTCAGAGAGGAAGAGGTTGTCTAGGATGGCTCAAGGAGAGGCAGCAGGAGAAGAAGTGACTGTATGTGCACGGTGCCACTCGTTGAGGAACTATGGACAGGTGAAGAATGAAATAGCTGAGAACTTGATACCTGATTTTGATTTCAATAGGTTGATTTCAACGAGATTATTGAAGCCTTCTGGGAAATCGGATTCTACTGTCGTGGTCATGGTTGTTGATTGTGTCGACTTTGATGGATCGTTTCCAAAACGAGCAGCGAGATCTTTGTTCAAGGCATTGGCATTGGAAGAAGGAAGCAACAGCAGAGTTGTTGATGGTGCTAAGACTAAGAGTAGCAAAACATTACCCAAGCTTGTATTGGTTGCAACAAAAGTTGATCTCCTTCCGTCGCAAATTTCACCAGCTAGATTGGATAGATGGGTTCGTCGCCGTGCAAAGGCTTTAGGGGCACCTAAACTCAATGGGGTTTATCTAGTGAGTGCAAGAAAGGATCTTGGTGTGAGGAACTTATTGTCTTTCATCAAGGAATTAGCCGGGCCACGAGGAAATGTGTGGATCGTTGGTGCCCAAAATGCTGGTAAATCCACCTTGATCAACACTTTTGCAAAGAAACAAGGAGCCAAAATCACGAGACTAACTGAAGCGTCGGTTCCTGGGACAACTATAGGGATATTGAGGATTGGAGGGATTTTACCGGGCAACGCCAAGATGTATGACACTCCGGGATTGTTACATCCATACTTGATGTCCGTCAGATTGAGCCGGGAGGAGCAGAAAATGATTGAGATACGGAAAGAACTACAACCTCGAACTTACAGGATCAAGGTAAGTTGCTCTAGTCTCACTGTGACAACTTTGGCTATATATATATATATATTTATTTTCCAATGCTTTTCTGTTGAATTTTGAATCAACACTTGTTTACTTAACCAATCTACACGGATCATGAAGTTGGCTGCATAGATTCTTCAATTCAATTGGTGCTCTAATAGAGATCATGCTCTCTTCCAACTCTTTATTTGCAAACAAAAAAACATGCATCATTTTACCCTTCAAACCTGTATAAATGTATAATGGTTCTTTGTCCATTTCAAGCTCATTTCTTGCTATTTGACATGCATGAAAAGTTCTCTCCTTGTGTAGTAAAAGTAAAAAATAAAAAAAAAATTAAAAAAAAATTGTGGCACGACGTCTTGCAACTTTTCCTGGTATATATGAAGAAAAGTTAGGAAATGCTCCAAAGGTTTGTTGGAATGCCCATGCTAGCTTTCCCGCGTGTTGACAAGGGTTTTTTGGGACGCGAAGGAGGAAGGGCGTAATGGCTCTGTTTTGGAATCCTAGGACGTTTTCGTCCTTGGGCGTTGGGCGAATCCCTATGCCCGGAGTCTTCTGATTCATCCATTGTTTGAGTGTGAGGATGAGGGCGTAGGGGTTGCGCAGATGGTTGACAACATGGTCAGTTGGGCCACGATCTGTGCAGTAGTTGTTACGTGGCAGTTGAGCCATGATTCCGAGAGGAGGTTATAATCCAGGGCGTGTGGATCATGGATGACGGTTGAGCGGCAGTTAAACCAAGATCTTGAATGTGGCCCATGCCTCAAGGACATGGTCAGCGGAGCTGGACGCATGATTTTCTCTTGTAATTGATATGTGTGGGGCTTTAAAATGACCCTGAGGCATTGCAAATAAGGATCCCGGGCCATGAGGCATTCTAATACTCCCACGGGTTCTTTTGCTGGTGACCTTCTGGTGTTCACGGGTTCGGTGGTGGTTCTGTTGTGGATTTGACCCTGAGGCATTCTTGTGTGGTCACCAGAAGGTCACGGGTTCTGGTGACCTTCTGGCTCGAAATCTCTTTTTATCCTAGTTTTCAGTAGCATTAGCCTTCAGTCTTAGTTTAGCTTAAAACACCAACCAAATCCAGTTTGGTTACCCGGTATAGGGAGTATTCCTTCTCCGGAATCCGATTCCGGCAGTCGTAGAAGCATCACCAGCCAAGAATATTTGGTAACACCGCGCTTTTTTTTTTTTTTTTTTTGACAGTTTTGAAATGGTCTAACAATCAAAATAGCATCTTCTCGATTAACCAAACTTGTTGATTTTGTGTTCTTCAAACTTGTGCAGGTTGGGCAAACAATTCATGTTGGTGGCTTGATGAGGCTAGATCTTTGCAAGGCTTCTGTTGAGACTATTTATGTCACTATCTGCGTATCCCAAAACATCTCTCTTCATCTTGGAAAGACTGAAAATGCCAATGAAACCTGGAGAAAGCATGTTGCGGTTAGGTTACAGGTAAAAGATCCCGACTCTCTCTTAAACGTACCTTCACTATGTTGATTACAGATACGTGTGGCCGACCCCACCTGGTGAGAAATGACCGTGTTGTTGTTGTTGCTGCTGCTGATAGGCGTGCATGTATGTTGCTCCAATATATGATTCTCTCTTGTTTTGAATTAGCCTCCAGTAAGCACGGACCGAGTTTCTGAACTCGGGGATTGGAAAGAGAGAGAATTCAAGGTGTCTGGAACTGGCTGGGATGTAAACAGTTGTGACATCGTGGTAGCCGGACTGGGCTGGTGTTCTCTGGGACTCAAAGGGGATGCAACCTTGAAGGTTTGGACATACCAAGGCGTCGAACTACTGCTGCGAGAACCCTTGGTAATTGACCGTGCACCGTCCCTCGAGCGAACGGGATTTTGGTTGCCCAAGGCTTTATGTGATGCCATTGGGAGCCAAAGCAAGCTTGAAGCTAAAAGAAAGCAGCAGCTTGAAGAAGAAAATCAAACGCCTCTTTTGGATGTTACTGCTTGAAGTATCAATTGTTTTTCTTAAGCTCACTTGCTGTTGCCTAGAGGCCTACCCTTTGATCTTTTAACGGTTCATGTTTCTGTTATCAGGGCTTGCCCAGGACTATGATACTTAGACAATGATGCTCGCGTGCGGTTTGTCACGGTCCGATTCCTCTGAACGGATCGTGCGGCAGATTCATGCTATGATCTCAGCCTTAACTCATATTCTCTACTCTAGAGAATGATTGATCGTTCGTTCGGGTAAAGAATTTCCTTATCAAATAATACGATTCTCAAATGTCCCATATCACCTAGGGTCAGTCTTGTCCACCGGTACATCGATTGGTTTCGTCATGCTTTGGGCTCATCATGGGAATGGCCTGTAGTTTTTAACCAGTTGGTGACGAGATAAAATATCTTTTCTTCAGTGGAAAATCTATATATCTAACGTCACAACAACGTCTTAATGTTGCCCAACAAGCCCACGGTTCATCTTCATTTCATTGCACGTATTTGGAATGTTCAGTCTTTCTGTACATATAATATTATAATTGCTTACGGTAAAAAATAAAAAATATTGGATCGTAATTTCCAATCTTTCCATATAATTTATTGTAGCGTCATCTTCTTTGGTTTTCGCCAAATGAAAAAATTCATTATTTACACAGATTTCACCATCTGATTCTTCTCAATCCTCTTACCTCAATGGCAGAGCATTCGGACTATATATATATACTAGGGGTTACCCGTGTCTTCGACACGATGAATACTCCACTCATTTAATCGTTTAAAAACATACGTTATCAAATCTTTAAAAAATTAATAATAAAATAAAAAATCATAAATAAATAAATAAAAATTATATTAATATTATTATGTTTGAATCGTCTCAATAAATTAAAAAATTTAATTATAATATTATGTAACTGTTATAAAAAATATTATTAAAAATTTAACCTTTATTAAAAATTTTAATATTACAAAAAAAAACCCCTCAACCAACCTTTTAATATATAAAAAGGGATGTAATTTTCAAATCTAATGCTAATTTATAATATAGATTTTTAGCAATAGAAAAAGGGATGTAATTTTTAAAAGTGCAGGATTAGGTTAATCAGGTTAATTAGGGTGATTAGGGTAGATGCGATCCGACGGTCGATATGTGTTCCCGTCTATTTTTTCGATCCGATGGATAAAAATATCTCAAAATATTTTAGGGAGATATTTTCAAAATGACTTATGCTTTATATAATAGATATATAATATATTATATAAAAAGTAATATGTTAATCGTGTCGAAAATATATGTAACTTCTAGCATAAAAACAAATAGGAAAGAAAAACACAACCATTATTCCCAAAGAAACAAAACCACACTATTTCAAAAAAAAAATAATATTATATTATCATTTTTATTTTGATAAAATAATAATATATTATCATTTTACTAAAAAAAAAATATTAAAAAAATACCTAAAATTCGGGCACAACTCATTGCAGGGGTGTCCTTCGTCTCTCTTCCAGTTCCATCCACCAAATAGTGATTCATTCAACTGCTCCGCAATACGGCCGATTCCGCCGCCGTTGCGCCACCATCCTCATCAGAAAATGACGGACGCGCCGGCAATTTACCGGCTCCCTCAGGACACGCTCCACATGATCTTCTCCAATCTCCCTCTTCGTCAAATCATAATCTGCCGATCCGTCTCCAAATTCTTCTACCAATCACTGACCTCCACATCCTTCACCCACTTCATCTCCACCCAACACCCTCCTCTCTCTCTCCTCGCCCTCCGGCCTCCTCACCACCACCACCACCACCACCACCACGACCGCCGCCATGTGTCCTCCTCTTACCCTTCCCTCTACGCTTTCGATCCCACCTCATATCTGTGGATCAGATTCAACCTTACCTTCCTCCCTTTCCGTTCTCTCTCCCCCGTCACTTCCTGGCTTGGCCTCGTCTACCTCTGGGGCGACTCGCCCGAGTCAAACAAGTCACTTGTTGTCTGTAATCCCTTGACTAGGAGCTTCAGGGTCTTGCCTGCGCTGGGCTCTGCCTGGTCTAAACACGGTTCAGTTCTCGCCGGGTCGGGTAACCGGGTTCTGGTACTATCCGAGCTCGCTACCCTCTATTTCGCTGGGTCTAATGTTTGGCTCAAGTTCTCGTCAAATTTGCCATCAAAGCCTCGGAGTCCCATTCTGGTGTGTGATTCTCTGTTTGCGTTGTGCGATGTTGGGACGCCATGGCGTAGCCAATGGAAATTGTACACGTGTGCCTTGCCCGGGTTTCAGAGCTCTTTCGGATGGTCTAGGCTTGAGAAGCTTGAATGGGGGGATGTGTTTGATATCATGAAGCGGCCCCGTTTGGTTAGAGGTGTGGGAAACAGGCTTCTGATGGTGGGTGGGCTGAAATCATCCTTTTCGTTGAATGCAACGTGCACCACCATAGTGATCTTGAGGCTGGATCTGGATACATTGGAGTGGGATGAGGCCGGGAGGATGCCGCCCGAGATGTATAGGTTTTTTCAGGAATCTAGCAAGTTTAAGGTGTTTGGAGCCGGGGAGAGAGTGTGCTTTGCCGCAAAGAGGGTGGGAAAGTTGGCATTGTGGGACTGTTCCTTGGATGGAGAAGCTGGTGGAGTGTGGCAGTGGATAGATGGAGTGCCTGGATATGGAGATGGGCTGTGTCGTGGCTTTGTGTTTGATGCACGGCTTGATGCTGTGCCATGATGGAGGACGTTGTAGTTGGGTTTGTTGTGAAAGAAATGGTATGTTAACGAACTTGTGCAACCTTTAATTCTGTCGATACCTTTGTACAACCTTTAGTTCTGTCGATACATTTTCTTGACATGAAACAAATTGTGGTATTCTATATTTCTTGATTTATGACATTTAATTGTTCTATGATTGATTTCCTTTATTTGGGATACTAAAACTATATTGTCCCTTTTGCTTATGTGGTATAGCTAAATGATTTCTTGCGTACAATACTTGCAAATTAGGGAATAGGTACTATGATTTGAGGAATAGGGATGGGTGCAAAGTTTTCTTCATACTTCTTGAAAATCTTTTGTATAATGATGTGATCGTGGATGAAATGTGACATGACACCTTACAATGTACGTCCTACCATGAGAATGTCATTGTGGGGTATTCTATATTAACCAAATAAAGTGAATGAACCAGCGAAACCAGCAAAATCCTATTCAACCAAGAAGAAGATTCAGCTTTATTTGGTTACTATTAATGCACTTTTAGTGTTATCTTATAGTCGATATATGTTGCATTTGTTTAGTGTATCGATGCTTGAGGCAGAGATAATAGGATGATCCTATTTATCCTCAGTGTAAGAAGGTATAATTCACATTATTTTTCTTCTTTATGGTAGCATTCTGCGAGGGTGAGTATTGGCTCAACTCAACGGTAAGTTGCTCCATTGGTGACCTCTTTGCAGAAATGCAAGGGTAAGGTTGCTTATATATGCCCACATCCTTTCCCTCCCCGCAATAGCTGGGGTCAGAGACTGCCCCTTTTATGGTGCTGCTTTCTACCATAATGACCAGGAGTTGGGGGAAAACAATAATGACAATTTTTGTTTATTTGCCACTTCATGCATGTTCATGTAATATAAAGAAACAAAACCTATTTTTGGAGCTTCAATTGAGTTCCTAACAATGACTCCTGAATTCCCTAAACATAATCATGCTCAACAAATGGATGGTAAGAATGCCTGATCTAAATAATGTGAAAGACTCTAAGGTGAAGGCTCAAAAATGAGCCTTAGCTAATTTGTTTTATACTCTTGATTTGAATAATTTACAGGCTCTTTAAATCTTCACACCATAACTAGCTGTTGTTGCGCATTCTTAAATTCTTAGTTGGATTGTTCGGATATAGGCTATTCCTGCTATATAGTTCAGTTGTGATCAACTCCAGGCCAAAGTCCACCACAACAAAAACCTTCACCGTGTCTGATAAAATCCATGACCAAAGAGTAAAGGTTTGTTTGGCGTAGCTGTTGCAGTCAGTGTTTTTGTTTATATTGGTTGTTTTGGTACGAATAGACATTTGATGTGTTGTTTTTTTTCATAGAAAAGGACGGACTGAGCAGACAAAGTTGTAAAATTATGATAAAAAGACAAAACTGGAGAACTAAATGCTAAAGTCAAAAGTGATGTCGAACGTGCTCGAAGCGTTGCAGTGCACATATTGTGTTCTACTGCTAAATGCACACTGATGAAGGAATCCACATTCTTGTTAGGCTAGGTAATCTCACTATTTAGCCATGAAGAACTGGCAGCCAGAAGCGCACACAGATATTGTCGACAGAGTCCATATTGCATCAATCTCATTTATTATCTTCCTGGCAAGGTTGGTTTATCTCACTCTCCAGCCACAAGCAACTGGCTGCTAGGTCCCAGGATAGTCTGCTCTGGGTTGGCAAGTCCACGCTCAAAGAGGCAGTGCTGCATAAGTTATAACCCAGTGTTTTGTCAATGCACTACTTTATGCATCAGTGTTCCTGTCCAGTGGGCCTTACTATTCAAACAAAGGTATGCAAAGACCTTGTGCTGAAGGATACTAACCTTACTTCGAATCGCCTTCCTGTGGGGTGTGATTGGTTCCTTTGGTCTCTCGTCAGCATGCCCTGCTGAAGGAACAGGTCCCACTTACATCCCTAGTGGTCGGCATTCTATAATCCACTTTTGTACTTGTGATACTGATCTATGTGTTTATCCCCAAATTTATTTCATCAAATAACAAGCATAGTCCCACTGTTTCTTCCCTCTGTGGGCGAGGATTCCCATTCCTTCTCTTAGCGTTTGTAAGCACTTATGAAAGAATGACAACCAAGTTTCCTTCTGACATCTGAATATTCTTGGTAAGAAGGTATACACATGCTTAAGCACTTATGTCAGACGTGATATTATGCATGTTTGAAAACCATGTAGGCCAACTAAAAACTGCCAATTTAATCCGTCTCTATAAAAGAGAAATATCCAGCCTGTAGCTCCACCTATAACCTTGTGCAACAACGATGTAACTTTTAGAAGATGTCTCAAATCAGCATGAATGTTGCAGATATCTTACAGGCAGTCATATTCAGTAACTCCTATCAGGCTCAGAACCTGATCCTATATTGTCGATTCTGCCTGTTTGAAGGCCTAAGCAGACAATTTTTGCTTTTGGCTTTTTGGCTGCCAACATATAACTGAAGATGTTAGGTGGAACAGGAGTAAATCTATCCCATCAAAACATATGTATTCTCAGTCATATGTCGTGTTTTCACCAAACAATTATGGATTGGGGAAGGCATTCATTTTTTTTTTACTGACTTTAACTGATACCTAAGATAACCCAAGCTTTGAGTGTGGAGCTCATTGTCTATCTAGTAGTCACTCCTTGCTTTGATGGGTTAAGAGAAATAAGTCACTTTGATCCTATATTGTAGAAGTTTCATGATGACTTGCTAATGAAGCCCACATGGGTGCATGTTTAGCCCTTATATCTTAATTTCTGTTATATCTTGCAACAAATGCTCTACCTTTCTTTTTCTAGATCACTTGTTATTGCCATTATTTGAGTTCTCTTTCTTCTCTTCATGGGATGTTTTAACTCTTTCAATAGTTCCCAGATTCTCAGTGTTTGGATGATAACACATCATTGTCACTTTGGCTAATAACTTTTCCAGCTTGTCAACTATTTGTAAGATCATTTCTGTGTCCTTAATAGCTTTCTTCTAATTTTGGTTTCACCCCTGTATCTTAATTTCTGGTGTATCTTGCATTGAAGGATGTACTATGCTAGATATAAGGCAGAATTATTATGGATTTCTTATGTCTTTTGTAGATACTTCTTTTGTAGTTAAGAGTTCTACTTGTGGAATGTGGAATGTGGAATGTGGAATGCTAGTTCTCATGTGAGTTTTCTTTTCCGATTTCTTATTTTTCAAGCAATTCAGTCCTTAAATTGCGTTCATATCCAATTTCTTGTGTGTTACTGAATTAGTGGCTTTTTCTGCTAATATCTTGATGTGGGGACTCTCCACTCCATCTTCCTGTAGTTGTCCTACCATCATCTCTCTTTACCGTGTGGTTATCTTCAACTCTTTCCTTGGATTATCCTAGTTCATCATACTTATTCTTTAACTTGTTTTCCTTGATTTTTTTATCCTTTGTTAAAATCCTGTACATCTAATTGAGAATTTTCTGTGGTGTTACTTTTTTATTTAAAGCAACATACTTTGTTCTTACTCATAATATGACATTTTCTTCATTTAAGCTGTATGATTTATTTATTTTTTAAGGTGGGGGAGACGATGGATTGGGGAAGTACATTTTACTTGCGTATTAGCAAGTGCTATATCACCCTTTCATAATGTAAGTCCTTAGAGCAACTACACCAACACACTCCAAAAATATTACTCATCCCTCTCTCACTATTCACATATTAATTTTTATTCACACTCAAAAAATTTTACACACTACTCTCACTATTCATCCGTTACATCATTACACATTTTTCAAAAAACTCTACTTTTAAAATTAATTACTATTCATCACACTCTATTAATCATTACACAATACTCTCACTATTCATCCACCTATATTTTCATTCACTCCAAATTTACTACCACACTCAAAAAATCATTACACAATCCTCTCACTATTCACATACTCTAAATTTTTTCCTTGCTAATGTTGCTCTGGTTATAAGTGTGAGAAAACTGAACACAGGGAAGAGAGAAAGAAGATGATTTTATTTCAATCCAAGCAAGTACATAAATAGTGTTACAGCTTTCAGGAAAAAAAGAATCCCGTGGGATTTGCTAACTAAGGATGAGATAAGGATAAAATATATTTTCCTAGATTTCAACTGTTCCCTTGATTCCCATAACTGATCGGTGATTTTCAGGTCCATAATTTTCTTCATTGTGTTGCGCCAATTGTGCTATGCTCACATCCCCCCTCAAGCTCATGTTGGGTCGAACCAGGAGCTTGTCGATCCACTCTGGAATAAATCTTGTCGAGGACTTCAACGAACTTTATCTCTCTGACCTCTTCTCTCTGCTCTCGGGCTTCCATTGACGCAAGCATCATCCTTTGCGTCTCCATCATCATCATCATCATCTTCTGCATCGGGTCCATTTCTGGAACCATGGTGAGAAG
>JAOWBR010171119.1:0-10809 GCA_028571145.1 Dionaea muscipula
ATGCATGGCCGAGCTCATGCATAGCCGAGCTCATGTGTGGCCGAGCTTCATGGATGGCCGAGCTCCCTGCATGCCCGTGCTCCATGAATGGTAGAGCTTCCATGAGGCCGAGCTCCTTCCTACACAAGCATGCATCATCACCCAACTTACCTCCAGCATGGGCAAGTATCGCCGAGCTCAAGGAGTGGTATCCGGGAAGTACAGTAGGCCGAGCTCGGGAAGGAGCCGACCATAGCATCGCCGAGCATCGGCTAGGAACCATCCAATGCCAAGCCTAAGCTCAGCCTATCTCCTTCCTCGAGATGAACAGCACGAAGCCAAGAGCTGGCAGGGCCGAGCTCAACGCCACGCCGAGCTTGAGCTCTCGCCGGTGGCTTCACCGCCAAACCTAGCACAATGTCGAGCTCGAGAGTTTGTGGAGCATGATGAACATCATGGAAGCCGAGTTCAGTAAGGCATGAGCATATTGGTTGTGCTCAGGTCACGATAGGCTGAGGAGTTGAACGATACCAATCTCAGGCCAAGTTTCCCCTTTCTCCGCTTAGATTGAGCTCATACGTGTGGCCGAGCATAGCTCAGGACTATGCTTATACCCAAAGGACATCATTACTCATGACTATGCATGGCACTTAGCTCTCCGTGTACGAAGAACCACGTCTGTATCCTCCCGCTAGAAACCGAGCACCAATATTGGAGAGTGCAGGCGTGGCCTAGCACAAGAACCACTTGAAGCCTCATGCACCAAATCCTCTTTATTTGGGCCTAATCCAAATTATTAGGCCCAAGTCCAAGTGGAATATTCCTAGAATGACCTTGTTCTAGAATATTCTATCCATATGCACAAAGGGCAACAAGGTAACTCTAGCATAGTCACCACCCTCCTCCCAACTTTTTCTATAAATAGGAGGCCTCCTCCAAGTCATTTGGCACGATTTTCAAGGCAAGTTCTATCTACTTTCTTGCTTTCCATCCCAAGATTAAGGGCTGACTTGAGCGTCGAAGGGGCTTCCCCGGGGATAACTCCTCGGGTTTTAACATCTTTCTTTGTACCTGTGATGTGCAGTTGGCGTCCAGCTCGAAGCGCACGTGTCCCGAGGGTGCCCGCCACGTCACCTTAGCAAGAAAGTGTGATAACATTTTTGGCGCCTTCCGTGGGAAACAGACACGAAAGTCATGTCTTCTTACCCGTTGAGAAATACAAACGTAAGGGGCAACGGGACCGGGGGATCAACTAACCAGTTACCTCCCCCGCAAGGTGGGGGTCCTGTCATTCCATCCTTGGAGCAGGAACCCCTCACGGAGGGAGTGCCACAGGCGGGTGGAGAGGCACTCCCAGCAGGAGGGATGGAACAGGCAGCCTTTCCCTCTCAAGAAAGCGAACAACAAGGGCATGGGGATGAGACCTTGCCCGACTAACACAACCTTCCAGCAATGCAAGATCTCCCTGTTCCAGAAGAAGGACCTCCCACAAGGGAAGAGTTCCGTCAGCTCACTAATCTGATCATGGATGGCTTCTCATAGCTTGCCAGAGAGCCACACAACCCACATCAATGCTGGAACATTCCCCCTGCTTGCTCCTCACGGTCCTTAAGCACCCCTCTCAGGATATCCAATGTTGCAAGCTATGATGGGACCACAAGTTGTCATTGCCGGATCCTCTGCCGAGCCCTTCCGTGAGATGACGTTCACTAACTGGCTGGGTCACCCAGCAAGATATGTGTAACCAGTCATGCCTTGGCAGCCGCCTGCCCCGCCGCTGATCATTCCAGGTCCTCAACCTCAGCTGGCTAGGCATGTTGCTGGAAGTCGATGCACTGATCCAAGAAGGAGTCCGTATAGGACCGCTAGCAGGACAGCTGCCACAGCAGCAAGCATTCCTAGGGCAGCGTCGCCCCCACATGCAGGCTCAAACCACTCTGATAACAACTCTGATGACAACAGTGACCAATCTTCAGAAACTGACAATGAAAGACCACACTCCTAGACCTTAAGGCAAAGGGACAGACCCTAATCCCGACTCTCTGCCAGGGTAGATCAAGGGTCTGACAGGCCAGGAAGGTGCAAACGGGCCACACGTCCCTTCACGCGAGAAATCAGAGAGGATCATTACTCCGATAAGATTCGACTGCCAGCCCTGGATACCTATGATGGCACAGGGGATCCCGAAGACCATCTGAACCACTATGAGACTCGCATGTCACTCTAGAACTTCTCTGATGGGATCATGTGCCCGCCACGTCATCTTAGCAAGAAAGTGTGATAACAACGACCATAAGGACACAGCTACAGCCGTAGCTAGTGTTCGACGACGACCCCGTGTGTAATGGACACGGCTACGCCCGTAGTGAGGGCTACAGCTCTGCCGTAGCTAGCTTTGCCCTGGAACACACCCTGTGTAAGGAAATGGCTATGCCCATATCCAGGGTTATGGCCTGGCCATAGTGGTTGTTTTTCCAGCTGAACGCGAACCGAATTGCTCCATTACTTGGTAGCTCCATTCCGTGCTTGAAATAAGTTCATCAAAGGTCTTTGTTCTTCATCGTGCGCTCGAGGGACATCCAAAATAGTTCAAATCCAGCCCGGTAAAGAGTTGTGCACCATCTTAGCACGCAACCTTGTTTTTGGAACATCGGGAACTTGAGCTAAACCATCTTCCTCTATTAGCGAGCCGACCGGATCCGTGTCATTTCCTTCCTCTTGAAAAGGAATTGTCCTCAAATCTAGAACATTACCTGCAACAGACGAGCGTGAATAAGTAATAAGAAAGATAACAGGCAAACAATGCATATCTAACAATATCAAAGTGCAGCTGAGCAAATAAAACTATCTACAGGGATAAAAAACCAAACGAGCCCAAACAAACATTGGCACACCAGAAGACGATCAAGCCAAAACAAAGACATCACAACCAAATGGATAAATGACACTCCCAAAAGGAACGAACTCAAAAGAAACAGCATGGAGAGGATTAAACCCAAGCAAGGTAAACTCAAAATCACCCAAATCTAAAGATAAATTCTGACTCATAGTTTCAATAGCAAGTAGAGAGTAATCACCTAAACCGGCAACCGATCTCTCGTAACCAAACATAACCTAACGAGTACACAAATGACCTATGTGTTTAGGGAACTCAAATAAACCGTTCAAACAACCCCTAATTTGTTCATTACAATCATGTAAAACTTGGCCCAGCAAACAAGTGAATGAATTCGGAACGTAAAAAACATTCAAAACGATGTCCAAAGAGTTTAGGTCACTTTTCAACTCATGAGTGTGCTCATACATATCACCAATACATCCCATAGCAAAGTTCTCATTAAAAGCACGCAAGGTATTATTTGGTGAACACATGAACGCATCAAGATTAACAACTAAGCCAAACGACACACCCATTCTACCGAATGATTCTTTCAAACAGAGAAACGATGTGTTCCCATTAAGCGCACTCAAATAAGCTCCAAAATGAAAGAAATCATCACTGTTTTTCATAAAAGAATTTCTCATAGAAGTATGTGAAACATATTTCAGTGAATACAAGAAGGCACTAGAAGAATCGGAAAAACCATACAGCTCACCTAACCTATCTAAAATTCCATGCTTCACAAGAAATGCTAAATTCCAACAACTTCTACCATTCAAAACAAAATCAAGTTTCAGTGACAAACACGCATCATGCCATTCAATAAGCATATCATCTAAGCTAGGAATAGGTATAGAAGGGAGACAACGTACCGATTTGTTAGTGCTAACCTCACACACAGCTTTTGAAGTGCTTACCTCAACCACCTTAAAAGTCAACAAAATTGGAGTTGTATAAGAACCTCCAATCTTACCAACATCACCCTCATCAGACAAATCAGCTTTTTGTCTTGGTGGATCCTTCATCTTCTCTAGAATGACATCCTCATGAACCTGTGTCAAAGAAATAACAGAACTAGACAAAACAAGGTTAAAAATGTCATTGTTTAAAGATAAATCCATCTCCACATCTTTGGCTTTTTTCTCTTCACTCATCTCTCTTTTCTCTTCACTTCCCTCTGATTTTTCCATACTAGCCAAACTAACAATTGTCTTTTCTCTCACTTTTGCCTCGACTTCTCGCTCTTTTTCTTTCTTTTTTTCCATCTCTTATTTTTACATTTTCTTCTCTCTCTAATTTTTCTTTCTCATTCTTTTCTTTTTTCATCTTTTTTTGTTTTCCGTTTTCCTTTCTGCTTTCAAATACATTTGATCTTGACAAACTTGTTCAGGTGCCAATGGCCTAAGAATAACTAGCCTATCATTCATTACAAATGAATAACGGTTAATGAAACCATCATAAGTCACCTTTCGATCATACTACTATGGACGCCCAAACAACAAATGACTCGTCTGGATTGGAGCCACGTCACACAACACCTCATCCTTATATTTTCCAAACACTTTCTTGCTCATCCTCATCACTCCATCGTCATTCAATCCTCGTAACTCATATAGCTTAGGATGATCTAATGTGAGCAACTCCGATTTCTCAATCATCGTGGTGCTAGCAATGTTAGTAAAACTACCGCAGTCGATAAGCACACTACACATTTTATCCCCAACGCAACACCTTGTATAGAATAATTTCTCTCGCTGGGCCTAATTGTTAATAATTATCCGTTCTTTTAAAGCCTTCTTAGTGACTGACAGTGTAGCAACAAGAACTTCACATTTATTACCATATTGTGCACCTAAATGCGGCTTAACGTCAATATCCCTTCCCTTCTCTTGTTTTATCCTAATCACCCTGTCACACCCGCTCCCGGGTGAGACCGGCATGAGACCCGTGGGGGTAGCCCACGTGCCCTGTAAGCCTAAACCAGACCCAAACAATGTAAATCAATCACACTAAACTAGCAATCATCAATCAGAGTTTCTAATCAATCATGCGGAAGACAAATCAAGCCCATGAAAGGAAAACTAAGATCAAATCATGCCCACACGTTGGGACCAAAAACCAACCCACACAGGGGGAACAAGTGTCACCAAAAACCCACCTCGGGTAAACACTATCATGAGTCAAAATGCTTAACAATGATCTAGATGTCTATCAGTCAGTCTATACCAAAATGATGCATGTAAAAAATGCAAGGTCATCCTATGAGGCTCATCCCGTCCAGCCGACATCCTCTACTGCTCGGCTTGCTCACCTGCACCAAATGTTCAATCGGGGGATGTACACGGGGTTAGAAACAGGTATATCAAATGACATACTTATGAAATGAACATAAGGCTAGAAACGGCTAAGTGAACGTAGTGACCGAATCAAACGTAAGGGGGGTACCGAATATCCGTGACTCACCGAGACATGGTCCCGCGTGCGGATACCCGGAACTCTAAAGGGGCCACTACAAACACTAGGTAGAAAGCAGTAGATAGAGAGACATTAATGAATCATAAAATTAGTCCGACTATATGGCATATCTAAAACCAGTGTAAAATCATACATGTGAAAAGTAGAGCATGGAGAAAGTAAATCCTGGATAAAAGAATGCGCATATAAGTACCGGTACTCTACGAACTTGGCGTCCTGCCCTGGGTGGCAGCCAGACAAGGAACATCCTAGCCGTCCGTCCAAGACCTCCCGTTGCAATCGGGAGTCATCTAAACGTTGCGACAATAGGGTCACCCTAATATTGGGTATGTTCTCTAATGGCCAAAGGTATGAACACTATCATCTGTTCCCTAGACTTACACCACTCGCTGTCACGGATGTCGGGGACTCCACTCCCTTTCACCCATAACCATTTCAAAAATATACTATCATGATAGGCCATATAGATAACGGAAATAACATCATGGGTCATGCATAATCATACGATAGTCCACATGCTAATATCAAAATAGGCCGAAGCCGAGAATCATGAATCAATGAGCAAGCTGCCATGACCCGGAGGTCAAATAAAATCATGTATGTGGACAAAATAGTCTAACCGTGTATGCCAATAGAAATATTTAGAAAGAGGGATATCAAACATGAAAGAAACAGGCTAGGCTTGTGTGTACATCCCCTCACCTGGTGTCGGAAGGTCACTTAAGCTCCACCGGGAGATCGTCGATCGTCGGAGTCGGGTCGGAACCTAAACACAAGTCAAACAAAGGGAAACGTCTCACAATCGGATCCTAAACCAACGAGGAAAACACAGTGGACCGAATCAAACCCTAAGCAATGCTTCTAATGAGTCATGGATGCGTCCTAAACAATCCGGTATCGAACGGCAATCGAAAATGAGGCAAAACGATCACCCGAAGGTGGTCAGGGGGGAACCCGGCCATGCTCGTGGGCACGCCCCCCATCGATCCTCCCGTGCTCTCCCCGGTTTGCATGGTGTGTTTGGCTGAATAAAAGCACGGGCGTGTTCTGGGAGAACACGACCGTGCTTTTCCCAGCCAAAGCACACCCAACACAGTTGTGTGAAACACGACCATGTTCATGAAGAATATGGGCGTGTTTCGCCTAGAAATGCACGAAATGCCTCCATTCGACTCCAAATTCAACCAAATCACAAACACACACATCCAAGTGGTTCTAAGGCCTTAGGGACATCAAATGCAACCTTAAAAACATTCTAAACAAGTCCCTAACATGCTCAACTCATCAAATCATCCAAAAATCCGAAAATCACCTTATGAACTCAAATCACAACTAAACTATGAATCCAACTCAATCCACATGAAACAAGACATCATCATAGTCCCAATGACATGCTCAAACATCCACAACACACAAACAACCATGTATTTGAGCTCCAACACACCCAAAGAGTCAAAGGTCTCACCTTGGGGTTTGGAGTGCCGAATCCCTAGCTTCCAACTATGGATCTTGAAGCCCTTGAGTTCTTTTCTTGCCTCCTCTTGCTCTAGAAATCGCCCAAATTGAAGAAGAAAGGGAAGGGAAGTGATGAGATGAGGAAGAGAAAATGAAGAGTGTGGGAGATGGGGGAAGTGTCGGTCAAATGAAGAACAAAAGGGGAGGAGGTGTTCAAATGGAAGGGTAAAGAAGGCTCTAGGGATTTTTAATCTCTAGTGGGCCAATTAGGCTACTTCCATGCCCAAACAATTTGGGCCAAAACAAGTGGTGTCATACCCCACCCCGGGTGGACCGGTGTACGACCCGTGGACCCCACCACGGACTACATAAGCCTAAACCCTAAATCCGCTCGACGGTCTAGTCATCAATGCAATCATGAAACAGGGTACTAACAACGGGGTCTCCAAAGAAGACCATCGGACTAAATCAAATTAACGGGTGAAACTAAATATCTCAAAGGATCTTAAAATCAATCCCAACAACTAAACATGCGGAACCTAAAAGTCTAAACCATAACATTACGTGACAGAATCAAAAATCTCAACATGCAACTTAACTAAAAAGACAGGAAATAAATCCTAAGAGGCCGCGCCGTCTCCCCGCCGCATCCTCCTAGTCAAGCCTACCTGAAACCAAAATTTACCGGGGTTTACACGGGGTTAGAAAAAGATAACGAACTCATGCTCATAAAATAAGATAAATAGCTCAGGAATAGTCCATGAGATTGTGGGGATGACCCAAATCGAACGTAAGTAATAACCCGACCACCTTAATCCGGAGCCTGGAGGTGACCGGGGGTAAATAGGAGGGGACCATCTGCCACGGTTACAAGGTGCAACTCATGGACTAAGAGAAGAAGAAGAAGAGGACAGCCAGAACCACTACAACAGATATCTCAAGTGAAGGAAATAAACATGGTTGTCATCAATCACACAATAACAATCACGAAACCAAACATGAAACCAAAGATGCGAGACCACAACAGAATAAAGTAAAGCAACGAAACTCAAACAATAACTCAAGGGTCTCTACATCTACTCAATCAGAACACTCAATATCCCTAATGTCTCTCTCAAGGGTCAAATAACCCAATAAAATTATATTTCAACTCAACTGCCACCACCAACACCAATATGGGGATCCCCGCCACAACGTGGCGTGCAACCAGGAATGGCGTCCGATATCACACTAACCAACGTGTTCGCCGTCTAAGTCCAACCGTGTACAATTCGATGAACCTAAGGACGTTGTGTCCCACCGGGGGATGAGCCCGCATGGCAAGGGTCACTCCAGAAGGGTCGGAGAACTATCCCCTGGATTATCTCAATTATATCTCAGATTAACTCAATTATTCTCATTATATTTTAATTATTCTCCTCACGACACACAAGTCCAAGAAATACCTCACTAGTTCCACACTCAACTCACAAGGCATACAAAAGTAACACACCCATCATGCGGGTATAACCAACAAAGATAAATAACCATAACATGAAATAATATAACCAAATGAGTGTGGATAAGAACGATAATATTCACGGAGCATGAACCATGGATAAGCAAGCACAAGAGGTATCGAAGGACTACAAGGCTCAAACAAGGGAGAACGGAAGGAAGGGAGCGTGTACACCCCTTACCTGGAATTCCGCTCAAGCAATCACAAGCTAACTTACGTCACCACGCTCTGTAAACCGTCACGTCACCACCTATGTGAACAATCACGGAGAACTCACTAAAAGTATCACAAAAATGACCATCATGCAAATCAAAGCTAAAATCCTATACGATGAACCCAACATGCTGTACCCCTGCCCCAACTCAAACGGAACCTCAAGGCAAGCCCAAAATCCCTCCTAGAATGCCTAGGAGTCAAACGAGAGTGATCCACGATCAACGCACGGGGTTTGGGTTGAAGGAAAACCAAGTTACAGGCCTAGGGATGTCTCTGGAGACGTCCCCCATTCACCGGGGAAGTGTAAAACAAATGTGGCAGAAGCCTCGTGAGATGTCTCTAGAGACATCTCTCACTGCAGAAATTCTACAGAAACAGCTTCTGTCGAGCACGAACCCGAAATTCTACCAACCCAAAAACCACGACAGTGAACTACACGAAACCAAACCATCACACACACATCCCATACACCCAAATACACCTATTCAAACCTCTAACCAAGCCCCGATCACAACACACACGGAAATCACGCATCGACAAAACGAACCAAATTAAAAAGGGTGAAAACCCTTACCCGTACCGACAGATGACGAAACCGACGATGCCGTCCACCGCACGACGACGCTGCCTCCTCCTCACTGGACGCCGATCATCAAGACCATGTGATCAAAACCGTCATCATCACCATCATCCAAAGACAAGCAAAAGAAAAGGAAACAGAACAAAGCCAACGAAAACCTACCGAATGACAAATGACGGCTGCCCTCCACTCCTCCTCGTCGCCGGCTGGAGATCGTCGTCGCCCTCCTGATGTTGCCGGTGCCGCTGCTGTCGCCGCCCAAAGGGAAAGAGAGAGCAAGAGAAAGAAGATAGGGAGAAAGAAAAAGAGATGAATATGGAAGAGAGAAAATATGAGATGTGAAATTGCCATAATAAAAATAATCGTGGGGAAGGAAACGCACGGCTGAAACAAAGGAGTTACCAAATCAAATAATAATATCTCCATCAATTCCCACAATCAAGGAGGGGTAAATCGGTCAAAATCCCAATATTTTAAAAGAGATAAAATCCGCCAAAAGGATTAAAAAATAACACCACGAAGACTCGAATTCGAGACCACTCAAATAAATCCTTCAACCCCTTCACCGCTTCCACCCGAGTGGGCTAAGGTGGAAGTCTCGAAAGGAAAAAGGTCCGCTAAAAATAAAAACGAAATTGATGGTCTCACATCCTCTTAAAACGATATTGAAACCCATGAACAAAAATACGTATCACCAAGGGAATTTAAATAACCAAAACGACACCCCAAGGATACCAAATATTAAAACTAATAATATAAAACTTAACAACAAAAACAACAACAATATAAAGTCGCATAAAATTGGGATATTAACCATAGTAAATAATAACATCATTATTATTAATAAATACCGACAATAAAGAATTAAAATGTTACTAATAATATCAATAAAGATAATACAAATAGTAAAAATTATAACACAATATTAGTAAATAATACTAATAAATCTCATCCCCAAAAATAATAAATAACAAATAAATAAAAATAATAAATGATAACCGGTCCTGAAGGAGCGGGTTATCACAAGTGGGGAAGAGGGGTGGTGTTCTAATGGGTTAGGGATTCCCAATCCCTACATGGGTCTCATGGTTCTAACATAAGTCCATGGAAATGGACCAAACAATTAAGGCCAAGTGGACTCACATGGGTTTTTAAACCCATGTCCAAACACAATAATCAATTCCTCCAAGGAAATGGTCAAAATGATTCTCAAAAGAAAAGAAAAAAAAATAAGTCGGGTTTTAAAAATACGGGTTGTGACACTGAACCTTCTCTCAACACTGCTCCACCAGTACTCTGCAGCATCTTTCAGCATATAGGCAGCTAATGGTGCCCATCGGTCAAGAGGACAACCGATATTCTCCAAAACTCTTTCAATCCCACGAAGCCAATTGTTCACTTTGATCGGGTCAGTTGTACCATAAAACTTTACAGACTCTACTCCCATAAATATTTAAAACCACCTATTACGGTAGTTCTCATCGCTTGGTACCATCACCGCCTCCACCATCCTAGGTGCAGGTCGAACCTCTGCAGGCGCCACAAAAACAGGATCAAGTTGCTGCACATCTACATCCTCCACCCCGTAAGCCTCCTCTTGGCGTGGTGGGGACGTCCTTTGAGCACGTAGGGATTGGATCACCTCTCATTCCTCACATGTGAATCTCTCAGATAAACCTGCGGGACCCTCAGCAATCACGGGGCCCTTTCCTTTATCAACCAATG
>JAOWBR010171130.1:0-11382 GCA_028571145.1 Dionaea muscipula
GGATGGTGTGGGAGGGAGAAAGGGATTTTAGTGATTTAGTGATTTTTGCGACGTATCGACGACGGATATACATTCCGTCGCTAACTTTTTTTAAAAAAATTCAGGTGACGAAATTTCTGCGACGACAAGAAAAAACCCATCGCTAAATTTGCGACGGCTAAGTATCCGTCGTAGTGACGTCACAAAATGACTTTATTTTTAAAAGAAAAACTCCGTCGCACATCCATCGCCATCCGTCGCAAGTTTGCGACGGAAAACATCCGTCGCTAAATTGGCTTTTTTTTTGTAGTGAAATGTGTGATGGAAAAATTACTGTATTGTCCCTGGAACTTTGGAAAGTTCGTTTGAGCTCTACGGAGCTCCAATCGATGAACGGTCAGTGGTAGGACGCTCCTTGCGAGGTCGGAAATCTTGCGGAAAAATCTAGAATTCCTGACATGCGGTTGACTAAAGTTGATCAGGAGCTCGGGTCAGGTCGAGTGAGGTCGAGTCAGGCCGTATGGTCCAGTCTCGGACCCTTTGTTGACGCGCGTAAGGGAAAATTTTCCGTACATCAATTGGTGTGATGTGTTAGGAAATTTATATTTTCTAATACATAAGGTGGGCGATATATTATACATATCAACTATATTAGCTATTTATATATGGACAGGCTTAACTAAAGTGGTCAATTTATATTACCTAAGCCTATGGACTACTTGTTTATTGTTGACCCTTGATGATTGATGTTTTGATGATAATAAATATTTGGTATGTTTGAAGCTTGGTTTGTTTAGTTATGATCAAGTGACAGGTTTCAAGACATTAGTACATTGACTATGGATGAGCTTTATGGATGAATAAGTCTTTGTCAAGCTGCTGTGATGTTCCAGAGTTCGAGGATAATCTATTCAAGCATCACAATCATTGCATGGAGATGCTGGAAGCATGAGAAGTCATAGAGATTCATAAGAAAGCTGAAGTCAACCCCTCATTTACAAAGAAGAAGAACAATGTCAAGAAAGTCATGAAGATTGATGGAGATTCGTGTGTGTCGAGTCACAATGCTTAGGATCCAATGTAAAGATGTCTTACACTTTATCTTGATGTTTAAATACTCACACACACATAACAATGGTTTTAAGAAAACTGTTTTCCAACTATGCTGAAATGAGCTCGAGGAGTTGACCCCTCCTATGAGCTGGACAATTACGAATTTCACTGAGATTTTACAATTCTGCCCATATGATTTTAAATCTCATCCAATCTGTTTTTAATTGATTTGAGATATATTTTAAATGACATTTCGTGACATAATATCATTGGATATTAAGATTTACAGAAGATTTGAAGAAGATCTTTTATTTTTGAAAAGTTTGAGTTTTAATGATATATCTTTCAAATCTTTCCAAATCTTTTGATGCAATCTTTTATGGATATTCTTTGAATGATTTTCTCTTATTTTCTACATGAGAACTTCGTCTATATGAATGTTGCATCATCATACTTTCTTAGCACGCACTTTTTGAGAATTCAAGTGATCATCTCTTTCAAGCTTTCAAGAAAAAGTGCTAAGCAAGTTTGGAATTTGCAAACCGTTTTCCAACCCACGTCTGCACGATTTCTCACAGGTTGATTCCTCTGGAAGACAAGTTTGACATTAAGGTTTAGTGTTTACATTCCATTTAGTTGAGTATATTGATATTTTGCCTAGTCTAGAGAGGCATACCCATCACATAAATCACTTTACTTTGTTGTTTGAGATTTCTTGAGTTAGGAATTCTAGTTTGTCCTAAGTGGAGAGTTTTGCCACTTTAGGATTGGGTGAAGGAGTGTTTTGCCTTCATCGAGTTGGGTGTGGGAGAGTTTTTCCCACATCGAGTCTTAGCTAGGAAAGTCATTGCCTATTTATGGGGTATAAGAGAGTTTTGCCTATATCTTGAGTTGGTGATAGAGAGTCATTGCTATCACTTTGTGATTGTACTGATTTGCATCCTAATCAATGAAAGGAATCCTTTTCAGCATGACTCTTATGTGTTTTGTTTGATTGATTGATTCATAAGTTGCCTTAGTTTTATTCCGCATAAAGGGAGGAGTCGACTCCTCCTATAGAAAACTGCAACTGTGTTTTAAATTGCCAAAATTTTTAAGAACACCAATTCATCCCCCCTCTTGGTGTAACTCTTGGATTCTAACAAAGCAGGACCATCATAATCATAAGCATGCATCAAAAACCAATAATAGCCAAGAATTGAGGATGCGAGACAGACAACGACATAATCATAGCAAATGAATCACAGATCAAATCAGATCATGGCCTTACACCTCACTCAAATCATAATCCTCAAATCATAATCCTTAATCATAATCAAGGTACATATCGAGTATGTATCCACACAAATCTTCACATGTCATACCAAACACATACGTGGGGTCTCCGCCCTCTGTGACGAGTAAACCGGTATGGCTCCGAGATTATGTACACCATGAAGGCAGGCGTCCGAGTCGTCCATGTACGGAGGACATCCCAAGGACGTTGTGTCACACGGGTCTTAGTTGCATGGCCAAGGTCGTATAGAATGTAATCTCATTCTATAGAGTGTAATCTCACTTTTTCCCGGACTTACTCTCATAATCCCAAAAGGATGTAATCTCATCCTCTACTCATAGATTGTAATCTCACTTTCTTCTCATTCCTTAAATAATCAGGATACCTCACCAACTCTACACTCATCTCACAATCAAGCAAACAGTCAGAATTCATGCGGGTATAAACAATAAATATATAACAACCACAACATGAAGAAATCATAAAACAAACGAGTATGGACACACATGAAAATATGCAGAGCATGAACTGAATGACAAAACATGGAGAGAGGTATCGAGGATAACACAGATCAAAAAGAGGAAAGTGAGAAGGATAGAAAGTGTGTACACCCCTCACCTGGATACAAGCAAGGTCCAAGCACGAAGAACCACAAACAACGAAATCACCAAGTCATGGGACTCCTTAAAATATATTACATCGTCACCTAAAAATCAACGCATGAAAAGCTTACCAACACCCTCAACCATGTTAAACCATGCAAAACAAATCATTAAATTCCCCAAATGAATCATCTATGATGCCTAGGATGTGACTCGGGACGATCGGAAATGAAAACAAAACGAAACGGAGTGAACTGCTCACAACAGCCTAAACCGGTCGACCAGATTGACCAAAACAGAGAGCATGTCAGGAAGCCGGTCAGCCGGGAATGAAATCCGGCCAGTCGGTTTTCCTGAATCGACAGAAAAACCAGAAAAATCGCCATGCCGGAATCTAAACCCAAACACCAACCAATCCAACGATGATCTACCAAGAAAACATGCGTTAAAACACACCTATACATGCCTCTAACATGCCCTAATGAAATCCACACAAGAAGGTGGTGATTCGACAAAACTAATCAATCTAAAGTTCAAAATCCTTACCACGAATCAAAAAATCGATGCACACGTCCAATGAACGATCCGAACACGTCCTAAACGGCCTCCGTAAACCAATGATCTTGAAAAGCAAGCATGACAAAACCCCGATCAAAAATCGTCCACCACGAAAAACCTTAGACAAGAAAAAGGGGAAAAAGGGAGGAGACAAATCTCACCTGCGGGATGAAGACACAATCGTCATGCCTCCTCTTGTCAATCCAAGATGACGATCTCCTTCTTCTTCCATTGCTGCTGATCGATCAGGGCAAGGGAAAGTGAAACAGACACACGTGAGATGGAGAGGAAAAGAAGGAGACGATCAGGGAAAGGGAGGAGGAAGATTGGGAGTTACAATTTTAATTCCCTAAATCACTCTCTTAATTGAAGAAGGGCGGAATGGTGAATTCCGTCCCTACTAAAATTGAAAGAACGACCACAAAGAATAAAATGTTGTCGCCAGGTTTAGAACCTGCGAGCTCCACAATTAAAGTCCTTGACCGCTTCCAACCGAATGGGCTAGGTGGAAATCTTGAGGTAAAACTAACTCGAACCAAATATAAACCAAACAAGTTATCAAAGAATAACCCGATTCAATTTAAAAACGGAACAGCTTATCAGAACGCTCCCATGTAGCCTCCTCCATGGTATGGTTGTGCCAAAGGACCCTAACCATCTGCACTGTCTTGGTCCGAAGTACCTTCTCTTTACAATCCAAAATCTCTGTTGGCCCAGAATAGACCAAGAGGGGAGAGGTGAATTGGGATATTCAAGTCTCAATGGAAACTTAAAGTCTCTCGTGAAATCAGGACAAACAGTCTATACAAAGACGTTTCAAAACAGATAGATAAATCAAGTACTGCGCTGCGGAAGATATGTTTTAGAACAGAAATGAAAAGATAAGGGATAGAGAGTGACACCATGATTTATGCCGGTTCAACCGAAGCTTACGTGTAACACGTAAAACCGGGTGGTACCGGCGATAACCCGATGAGTGAGCCATGGGTTATTGAAGCCAAAGAGAACACAACAATATACTAAAATAGTTCAATATACTACCAACCACAGCCTATGAAGACCATCTAGCATCACAAGCTACATCTTAAAGACCTTTAAAGGCGGCCTAGGGTCGATTCCTGACCCTCCTTAATCGATACTAAAAGAATCGGAAACAACCGGACAAAACAGCCCCACCACAACTCCCAAGGCCGAATATCCGGCCACGACAATCCGGATATCCGAACAATGTGTGCAATCGGAGGCAGAAACTCGGCCTAGGGGATCTGGATATCCGCCTGTTCTAGCCAGATATCCGGCCCCACATTCTATAGAAAGACTACAGAATCCAATGCACGAACCTCAACCAAAAACCAAGTCAACCACAACCAAAACACATCCTATACACCACAAAACATGAATCAAACCATGCTAAACCATACTAGAACATCCCACACATCCAAAACACAAAATCATCCTCTTAAAAATCCAAAACAAACTAAAACAACCTAAAATCAACATCACTCAAACACCTCATGCAAACATAACCAAAGCTCATCCTCAACACTTTAAACAAGTGTCAAATGACACACTAGACCATACCAAACCATCACACACCAATGAACATAAGCCAAACTCAACTTGACACCCATGAAAAACACCTCTAAGCATGAAACCAAAGGAAAACCAACAAAACAAGAATCTTACCTCAACAAGCACCAAAAGGATGATCTCCAAGGCTTCCCAAATGGTCAAAATACTCTCAAACCAAAGACAAGAAGGATTCAAGTCTATCTCCAAGTGAAAAAGTGAAGAACACCAAGAATCTCTAAGAAATCTCCCTTCTCTTCTTCCTTCCTCTTCTTCTCTTCCTTCTCCTTGGGTTCTCACGTGAAAGAGGCAAGGGAAATGGCTGATTTCAGCCTCCAAGGAGATCCCAACACCTCCTAATATCACTTCCACACTCCACCTAGCATTTAATGCATGGGACACAAAAGTCAACAAAAGGGGCTCAACTCTAAACCTTATAACATCCTTAATCTCCTTGTCACGCGTACACACTAATCCTAAATTCCTTAATCTTATCACCAAAAATTAAATCACGGTCATAATGAACTTAAAATCGAAATCTCAAAAATCGTCACATCATAAACCGACTAACCCGAAAAAATCGATGCAATCCACATACGTCAATATGATACTCGTTGGTCATGTCTCATCATCCCGGTCGCGCCGGTATAATCCAATTGGTCATATAACATGCGATGCAAAATGTAGCAAAATTGCTAAATGAAACCCGAGAACACTATTCACGTAAAACACTATTCACCGAAATATGAAAAATCTTCAATATGATAAATCAATCATAATGAGCATAAAACAATATAAAATGATCATAAAATCACGGGGTATAACATTCTACTGCCCATAAAAAGATCTCGTTCCCGAGATCAGAAAAACAAATCCAAAAGAGAATCTCAAGTGAAAAGTGTGAATATCCCTAAGACATCTCCTCCTCATGCTCCCACGTGGTCTCCTTCACCGCGTGGTTGCGTTAAAGAATCATCACCATCTAAAGTCGTCAAAAATCAAGAATCCAAAGTCTCACGGCACTACTCGAAAATCACATCCTCTCGAATCATCTCGATCCTCACAACCCTCCCATCCAGATTCCAAAATCTCAACGGACTACTACTAGAAAGTCAAATCTTCTTGAACCATCGATGGCACCAAACCATCTCAAGTGATCAAATGCACAAACATCAAATGTGGAAATCATGCATTACAGAAGAACCAGTAACAAACAAACCTCAAGCATCCGAGCCAACCAATATCCAAACTTACCATTAAATCTCAAACGTCGTCCAAGACCGGAAAAAGAAAACTCCTTTAGAATCAATCATCAAATGATCATGCTTAACCGATCCAATCCAACAGAGTCTAAGACCAATTGCATCAACAAACCAAGAACATCAATCAGAATCCACAAAACCGACTGGAACCGCAATCCACAACCTTAATCAAACCAATCAAGGAGAAACCTCACCGAACAAAAAACAGACTCCTCAATCTCAAAAGCAACCTCCACAACATCTCGCCCTTAGGAGTCCGTCCATCCAATCCTCTATCGCCATCCGAACGATCAACAAGAACAAGGCAAAGGTGAGTTTACCCTTAACCAAACATCTGTGGGATCCTGCCAACTCAGGAACGACCAATCTCAAACACAAATCATCATCCTTATCATTCACATGACCAAGGAAGAAGAACTCAATCAATCTCAAAAGTCACTCATCAAGAACTCTCCACACAATTGTCTCTCCCATGAGATCAACAACACTAGCGGAAACGGTCAACCAGGATCGAAAATCTCAATCAAGAAATCTCTCTACACCTCAACCAGACCACAAATCCTCAAAATGTCACCTCAACGGAAACGGTCAACCAGGATTGAAACTCAAGACAAATAAACAATCATTTACACAATAACAAATGCCGAAGCCCAAACGAAAGGCATGTCAAAACTCAGGACTATCTCTACAGGATCCACCCATCCTCACAACACAACACAAAGACTCCACATGATGAAACATCAACTCTAGAAGAACTCCTCATTACAACTCTTACTACTGAGCACAAGCTTCCTCTACTCATCCTAAATCATCGAACACGGTGCCTTATAAAAGGCCTCAAAACATCAACAACTCACAACAATCGGAATGTCCTCAAATCTTAGTCTACAACTCCAAATCAGAATCGATCACCAACCAAGAAATCCAATGCAACCATCCTCCACACGTCATAAGCAAGCAAGGTGGAAATCTAACACACAGAAGACTTGGACCTAGCATTCACAACTCAACTACTGATCCATCGGTAAAGGTGAACAACAGTCTCTTCAAAGAACGATCTAAATGGCCATGATGCTGAACTATCCAATCCAAGTAATCATCTACTAACATCAACGCACCATAAGTCTTAACATCACATCCTTGAAACGTCCAGGCCATCTCTACCAACCCTTAACAAGGTGACACCGACAATTCACTATCAACTACGCTCACCAGTGTTCATCCAACAGAATCATCGTCATCCATAAGAAGTCGGTGGAAGCAGCCGAAGAATCCATCAAAGACTAGGAGACTACTAATATAAGAATCAAGCGTGAACCAAAGTTGCATCTCTCTCAGGGTTAGGAATGGTAACTCGAGAACTCATCAAAGGGTCTCTCAACTCTTGTCCGGGTCACTCCTCATCAAACACCACTACAGCAAAAACGGTCAACCAGGATCGAAAACCTAAGCATCCTACCCACACGGCAGTAGGTGCAAATGTCCATTCGAAAAGCATGACAAAATCCAAAATAATTCTACTTCTATAAAATTCCATCTCAGTCACCGTCCATGGTGAAACTCAAACTCCCAGTCGAATAAAGGAAGATCTAAGTCCTCATCAATATTCGAAAGCTCATCAAACCAAGCAAAAAGGATCCCTGTCAAATAGGCACCCCAAATGGTCACTCAGAAACCTATCCCCAAAGTCATCCTACCACAAAGCAACTAGCTCTCTCTCGACTCATCAAGATCCATCCCGAAGAAAATCCAAGCATCATGTGCTAAAACCATCCAACTCCACTTCCAAGAAAAGCCCTCACAAAACTAACTACATGTCAATCACAGCAAAGAGATCTCTGATCTCTAATCCTACAATCCCATCAAGAGACATCAACTCACAAAATCTGAAACAACACTTCCTCACAAGTCTACCAAACAAGAAACTGAGATCATGCTAAAAGAAGCACCTAGCCCATCACCATCAACACAAAACTGACACATTGCTCAACTCAATAGAACTCTCCTCAAAACACAATCTACATGGCTTGATGTCGATCAAGCCAATCCACGTCCAAATGTCCTTAAAACCACACATGCCAAAACAATCAATCCACAAGGGAAACAAAACCACTTACCCAAACATCCCGTCCAGGGAAAAATCGAATCAATACTACCGAACCACTAACCAACCAACATCAACTACTAATAATCAAGAACTCCTCGAGTCGCGACTACCAAGTCAGATCTTTCCAAACCCCCAAGAATTCTAAAATCAAATAATCTTACTAAACCGATCCATAATGATTCACATGGCCTTATGCCCTCTCAAAAATCAAGAAGTTCTCATCACCAAATCCACAATCATGTGCTCCAACATCAACTCTGCTAACAGTGGTTGAACTGATTGAGCTGGACTTCCGCTCACATGTGCGGCATCAAATAATGAGCAACAACCGATGACCAAAACATCTTCTACCAAATCTTCCACTAAGGTGGCATCCCACCTTCTATCACATCTCTATCCCATTGACAAGCGCAGTCCATCATCTGGACTCATAATTCATACATCAAATATCTCATCAGAACCCCAAAGCTCCTGAAACCCTGACCTGTAAGGTCAATCGCTGTCTTTGAATCACTCTACTAATCAAATAGGACCATGATACCAAGACGAACAGAAAAGACCTAATCATCCTCAACCAACTCTAGATCAATCTTCCTATCATGATCCCGTAACCTCTCACTCCCACAAGAAAAAAACTAGCCAAACCTTCGAAAGATCTCCTGCTAAGTGCATCGGTCACTACATCATACAAAATATCAAACCTCAACCTCAAATACAACCAGAACATGTACAAAAACCAATCAGACCCACAACTCATGAATCGACTGCTCACTATCCTTATATCAATCTAAACACAAATCCTTTCGAGACGAATCAACGAAGGAACCGATCCGAAAAGAATCTCCAATAGCATCCTATCAATCTTTGAAAACTGCGTATCTCAAACACGTCCTCTGATCTCCTCTCATCCATCCAACTCATCGTAGTCTCAAACTTCTTGGGTTAACCGCAGATGGAAAAGCTCGCCAAGAACAAGTGCTCCTTGTCTGATGTGATGACCCGTCTTACTTTCATCACGGTTTGATTCCGGTTCGGTTTGATTCTGGTTTAAATTGAATTTAAGTTGATTGGGTTATTTTTTCGGTTAGCTTTTATTTAATTTAAATTCTTTTCCTTTCGAGAATTCTTCCTAGCTCAGCTGGTTAGGGGGAAGCGAAGAAAGGAGTTGATGGGCTTATGTGGAGAGGTCCCGGGTTCTAAACCCGACGACTACATTTTTATTCTTTTTTCTTCTTTTAATTATTTTTTAGGCGTAAAATCTCTATTTTGCCCTCATTGATTAGAAGGGGTTAGAATAATTAATCACTTTTGAAACTCCCGTAAGTTTTTCTTCTTCTCTTCTTCTCTCACTGCTTCTCACGCAGGATTTTCCTCTTTCTTCTTCTTCTCTTCCCTTGAGAGCAGCGCCAGCAGCCATAGAGGAGGAAGGAGAAGGACGCGTCGGCTTGTCATACGGAGGAGATTTCATCGCCTCGTCGTCTCGGGGTCTTCGGTGAGTGTTTTTGCGATTTTCCTTTTTCTCTTTTCTCTCGATTTCGACCCTAGGGATTTAGGGTGATGACTATTGGTTGTCTTTTGGTTTTGTGATGATGCTCGGACAGCGGTGACAGCGGGACGAGTGGTGGATCGTAGTCATCGTTACGTTTTGGGGATTTTTTATCGATTTAGGTATTTTAATGATCCCTTTTTCTTCTTTTCGCATTGTGGCTGTAGGTAGGGGACTAACCCCCATCGGTAGATGATTTGGATGATGATTATTGCTGCTGGATTGTTAGATTAGCGTTTGTTTTGTTGATTTGGTCGTTTTGGTGATTTTTGGGGTTTTTGGGATTGGTCAGTTTTGCCGTTTGGATAGTTTTTTATGCGGTTGGTTCGGGGATGCGTTAGGGACATGTTTAGGTCTCTTTTGATGTGTTTGTTCGTTGCGTTTTGGGGATTTATCATCGATTTAGGTATTTTAACGATCCTTTTTTCTTCTTTTCGCATTGTGGCTGTAGGTGGGGGACTAACCCCCATCGGTAGATGATTTGGATGATGATTATTGCTGCCGGATGTTTGGATTAGCGTTCGTTTTGTTGATTTGGTCGTTTTGGTGATTTTTTGGGTTTTCGGGATTGGTCAGTTTTGCCATTTGGCTAGTTTTTGATGCGGTTGGTTCGGGGATGTGTTAGGGACATGTTTAGGTCTCTTTTGATGTGTTTGTTCGTGTCTTTTGGTGTTTAGATTGAGAAGCGCATTGTGCTGCATTTTGGGTTTGGCCATTTTCGATTTCCTGCAGAATTCCTTCGCAGGAGACGTCTCTAGAGACGTCTCCTGTGAGACGTCTCCAGGGACGTCTCCAGTGACGTCCCCAAGGACGTCTCCTGGTGGTTCTACCGTGTGCTTTTCTTCTTCTGTTTGTTTCCCCAATGTTGGGGGGACGTCCCTAGAGACGTCCCCTATGGGCCTTTTTCTTTCCCTTGTCTTCGGGACTCTTGTTTAGGCCTCGGTTTTGGCCTGACCTGTTGGTAGGCATCCTAGGTGATGCGTTGGGGTTTGCTAGTGACTTGTAGTCGTGTTTAGATTGACTTAAGCATGGTAGTGAGTTATTTTCCATGTGTTGACTTGTAAGCGACGACCTTATCGTTTACGGATTTCACTAGACTCGAGATTTTCTTAGCTGAGGATTTGCTTATCCAGGTGAGGGGTGTACACATTCCCTTCCTTCTCACATTCCTCTTTTCTTGACCCTTATCTTCCTTGATGCCTTCTTTCTATGATTTGTGTGCAGTCATGCTCTTCTTATATTATTGATTGTCCACACTCGTTGATTTATTTATGTATCATGCTGTGGTTGATTTTATTATTGTTTATACCCGCATGAACCCTGTCTGATTTGACTGTGAGATTGAGTGTGGACTTGGTGAGGCATCATGATTTATTTGAGGATTGAGAAGAGGGTGAGATTACACCCTATGAGTAGAGGATGAGATTACA
>JAOWBR010171141.1:0-11382 GCA_028571145.1 Dionaea muscipula
ATCCACGTGGTCTGTAATGATGACAATAGGAATAAAATAATGATAAACTTATGCTATAAATACTATGTGAGGGCCTCTGGTGGGAGACTTTTCCCACATTGGGAAATCTTGCACAAAAGAGCAAAGAGAACCGAGAACGAAGGGTTGGAGAAAATAAAAGAACAAGCTTGAAATCGTCACTAAGGTAGGGGAATTTCTGTACTGAACGTGTATATGAGTGTATCAAATTGAGGGTTGAATATCTCAATATACTTTTCATGATTTATGATGGATTATATGCGTTTTCCATGATTTTTCAAACGGGTATGTGAGTTGTTGATAAACTCGGTTTCGGTTTGGAAAATGGATTATGAAAAGATGATAAATGATTTCAGTGATTCTAGAAAACTGGTTTTGGATCCTTGTTTGTAAGCCATGGCATTTGGCGTGTGGTGTGTAAAAGTGATTGAGACAAGGTTTTGAAACCAATGCCATATACGAAGGATGAGCAAGTTGGGTCATGATATCCTCCTGGGTGAAAAGCCTGAAACAACTATCTCGATAGCGGTTGGCTGACCGACGGTATAGAGCCCGTGAAGTTCCACTGTGTGGGGGTCGCGACCTGCGGGGACTGAGTCCTCAAAATAGCGGAGTATATGGGCATTGATGTTTTTATTGAGCCAATAGCTCACGCTTGATTTATAATGCCGAGAGCATGTTACGATGAGTTTAAATGTTATTGCAATGCATTATGAAAGGACTCTATTTATGCGACTGGTTGTAATACAATTCTCATTCTCCATTTATAAGAATTGATGTGTTGGATCCCTTATGATGCATTGCATATAGCAGGTAGTATTTGTGTTTCCCTACTGAGCCACGACTTATCCCGATAGTTAATTTACCATTTTCGGGTGGGGAGGACTCGCAGCATTGATGGAGGCATTAGATTTTATTCTAAGTAGTATAGTTAGTTTTGTCTTGAGTCCTTGGTATAATGATTTATGTAAGGTGCGACTGGTAATGTGTCTTTTTATCCGTTGCACATATTGGTTTAGTTGATATACCTTATTCCCGGAGTAAGGTTTTGTGTGACAGTTCCTTAAGAAACATGATCCTTAGGAGGATCTGTCGCAACTTTCTCCAGTAACTTTACTTTCCTTTTCTTTTTAGTTGCTGGGAGTAACGTATAGATAGTAGTGGTTATCGCAGCTTTGTGAAATGTAAGAAGGAACTGTCAAGATTATGTACTAAGACTTGTGATGAAATGAATGAATGGTTTATTTGTTGAAAAGGATTATTAAACACTATAATGTCCGTCAATGTTGAATGCTTCTTGATCTTTCAAAACGTAAGCTTCTTTGACAACTACCGAAGGATAGATAAAAGCATAACTTGTCGCATGAAGCGAGTCTATTTAAAGGAACTTAGTTCTCTTCAATAGCTGGCGTTGATTGGGTTGTGTTTACTCGACGTATTACGCGAGACTGACAAAAGAGCATTCATGTTTCACATATTCGCAATGGCTATGATAAACGAGATCGGAAATAATCTGGAGGACATGATTTTTGTTGTCTTATCATAATGATGGATATTTTCCTTCATCCTTGGTGTTAGTATAGTCAGTTCGTATTTCTCTTTGGACGAGGATATGATCCAGTTTGCAGAAAAGGGTAGACCGGGTTAGGGCTTCACAACACCTATCATGGTCCCCAATTTCAAGCCAAACCCAAATTCACCTCATCAAAAATCCACCCAAGTTGCATCAATGGTGAAAATGGAAATTTAACATGGAGTTTACCTTCAAATCAACAAAAGGAATGGCCAAGATCCACCACCTAGCTGCCAATCCAAGACTTCAAGCTAGCACAAGAAGAAACCGGGCTAAATCCTAAGTGAAAGTGATGTATTCTCCAAGAATCTCAAGGTCTCCTCAACCCCCTTCTCTTCCTCCCTTCTTCTCCCTTCTCTTTGTTTTTCCTTAAGCTTGAATCGGTCAAGGGGGATGGCTGGATTTTTAGCTAAAGTCATCCACAAGACATCACTTAATCACACACACACACTGCCTTAATTAAATCACCATCCACTTGCGCGGACACACACAACTACTACACCTCTAACTCCACTAACATCTTCTAACACAAATCACACATGGAAAACTAATCCGGCAAGTCTCAAACTAATCAACAAAAATCATAAAATCATGAGACAATCAAAATGAGCCCAAATCTGATGTGTTAAAAACTGTCACATCACGAACCGACCAATCGGGAAAAATCCATGGAGTCGGCATATGTCAATATGGTACTTAAAGTTCAAGTCTCATCATGCCGGTCATGCCGGTATCAAAATATCGATCGTACAGAATGCAACGCAAAAAATAGTCGAGTGGCCATATAAAATATGAAACCACTATTCATGAGGTTACTATTCACCAAAAAACTGAAAACCTCAAAAATGAAAAATCGATCATAAATAAGTATAAATCAATATAAAAATGAATATAAAAGTACGGGGTATAACACTTATCCCTATGATGTCAGTCATCTGCCACCCAAAAGATTTTTTATCCTGCCTCAAAACATCTAGCAACTTCTCCTCCTCACCTACAGACAACGCTGAAGAACAAATCAAGGGTAGAGATTCATTTCCTTCAAGAAAAATATACTTAAGATGAGGTGGGAGAGGTTTCAATTCCAGTTCCTTGGGTGGAACTTCAATGGATGGCTTTGGTTGTGGTCCCTTACTTTCTAAGGGTTGAACCCTTGGCTTAAAGAATGAGGGACCATGACACACCATGTGAGCCTCACTTACACTTTCTTGAAAAAGCTCTGTCACCCCTAGCTCCTCTTCATCCGCTATAGCGGTAGCTTCTTCTTCTCCATCAGTTGCTACCAATTCAACCTCCGCCATATCTAGGCACAGATTTTTCTGTAAAAATTCCTGTATTGGAATGTCCAAAATATCTCAAAGAAAATAAGATGCAGCATCATCGAGATGCTTGATAGCTTGACAGATGTTAAACATCACCTTTTCCTTACCTACTCTCAGGATGGTGTCCCCCTTTTGTACATTAATGAGTGTACGTTCTGTGGCTAGAAAAGGACGTCCTAAGATGAGGGATATGTCATGGTCATCCTCTGTATCGTGGATGATGAAGTCTACAGGGAAAATGAATTTGTCTACCTTCACTAGTAAATCTTCCACCACATCATGTGGCGTCCTTACGGATCTATCTGCTAATTGAAGGGTGACGGTGGTGGATTTCAATGCATGCTCAATATTAAACAATTTAAAAACTTTGTAAGATATTAAATTAATGCTTGCCCCCAAGTCTAAAAGTCCTTTTTCAAAATTTAAATGTCCGATGGTGCAAGGGATAGAAAAACTCCCTAGATCTTTGAGTTTTGGAGGTAACTTCTTTTACACCATAGCTGAGCACTGCTCTGTCAAACACATAGTCTCGAATTCTTTAAGTTTCCTCTTGTTGCGTAAAATCGCCTTCAGGAACTTCGCATATTTTGGCATTTATGCAATGGCTTCAGCGAAGGGTATGTTGATCTCAAGATTTTTGAAAATGTCGAGGAATTTCTTGTAGGATTTATCCAACACATTTTTCTTTGCAACTTGAGGGAAGGGGAGCTTGTTAATGTTAACATTGGTTTCTACCTGCTTACCCTTGTCCTTACTTTTATTTAAAGATGGTGCCACAAGGTTAAACATGGAGCATCCATTTTTCTTCTTGACCTTCTTTAGTGGAGGTCACTTTTCCTTCGAGGAATCCTCATTATCAATAACACCTAGCAAATTTTTGACTGGTGGCGGCAACTGTGTTTTCTCATCAGACGATGAATCCTGTATTTGTCTTAGTGACGTCATAGATGTTGCCGCCACGGGCTTTTTAGGTGGCGCCCTAGTGTTTGTTGGCAGCACCGTCCCGCTTCTCAATTCAATAGCCTTCACAACTGCCCTAGGGTTGTTCTCAGTACTGCTTGACAACGTGCCAAGTGTATAATTGCCCAACATGTTCACGAGTTAGCCTAGTTGTGTCTCCATGTTATTAATTATTACGTCCTGATTCTACATTCTTGTATTGCGGGACGTTATGAACTAGGCTAACATGTCCTCAGTAGATGTTGTTTGTTGAGGTGGTGGTGCTTGCTGCTGCTGTTGTTGTGGTGGCGGCTGCTGGATATATTGTCACTGCTGATACTGCTGCGGATGAGCATATTGTTGTTGCTGCTGTGGTGCCGGCTGATAGGTTCTTTATTGTTGTTGAAATTGAGTTTGTTAAGGTTGTTGGGGTCTTACTTGCCCCTAAGGACGGGGGCCCTGTACTTACTTTTGTGGCTGTGGCGGTGGCGCCTGCTACTGCTGTGGCCTCCATGACTACGAAAATATTCATAATACTAGTCTAACCAATGAGCTAGTGATCGGATACGTTTTTCAGAACTAAAATTGTTTTTTTCCCTGAGGAAATCAACCGAAATAGGCTCAAAACCTTGTTCGCGAGACAATTTTGAGTATCTACTGTTTTCAATAGACTCACCACCGTCTGCTTATATTTATTATAGAGATATCTCTCGTCCTTGGGTTAGCCTAAAAACCTGCCACCGTCTGAGTCCCCATTCCCCATGCCTTCTATGGATTCACCAAATCCATCACCATCTTCATTATGGAAACACTCTATGTCTCTTGGTTAACCAAAGCCCCACCACTATCTGCCTAATCAAAACTCTTCTAGTACCAACTTCATTACCCCTATAGGAATAGTCTAAGGGAAACCTAATTCCTTCACCGTCTGGGCTATCACAGTACTCATCAATCCCCGTTTGCCTTCATTTCCCATAAAATGACCGTCTAAGAAAAGGCACAACACCCGTCTGCCTCACAGGCTATAACCACCGACTTCCTCATAAGTCCAATATACCAATCTCAACCGTCTGACCCAAAACACACCTAGTATCCCTCTAACCCAGACACAACCTCCGTCAATCACCAAACACACACACAATACCCACCCCAACCCAGACACAACATCCATCTACAACCAAATACACACAATACCTCTATAACCCAGAGCCAACCTCCGTCTAATGCAAAACACACACAGTACCCGTCCGAGCCGGACCCAACCCTCATCAACCTCCATTTCCCACAAAAATTCCACATGCCCTCACTTCCCACAAAGGCACCCTCTAGGAATCCCCAAGCACCTCAACTAGACTACTAAGCCGTCTACGACTATCATAGTCAGCAACCCAAAAACAACTCAAACCATCTTTTTTAGAAAAATCAGTTTTCTGTCTCCCAAATAAATATTTTTAAAAAATATTTTAACCACCTCCAAAAATAGCCAAAAAATTCTTAATACCAGACCAACACATGGACTAGTTAACGAAAAAACTTTCTCAATCAAACCGATCTTTCCTCCTAGGAAATCAACCAACATAGGTTCGAAGCCCTTTGGCGAGACAGTTTTGAGTCTTCAACTTCCGTCTATCTTTTCACCATCAAAACATCGTTTTCTCAAAAAATGTATTTCTGACAAAGTTTTAGATATTTTCAATACCTTTCTAAAAATAGAAAGCACTCCTCAATCGGATAAGAATTGAGGGAGTTATTGATCTTGCATGTCGCGGGTAGCATACAGTCATTGACGTGGACATTGTGTAAATTACCCGACTTGCATGATTTTTATCTCCTAAAATACTGATCCACTACCTGTGAGCCTTATGTCTAGGGAACGTCAGCTTTCAAAGAAAATTCTCTCACCATTACTTGTATAATTTTTAGACCACTTAATCAAATTCCAAGAAATTTTTCAGATTTTAATTTGACATCTTAATTGACTCTCCCATCCCGTGGTGTGATGACCGACCACTAGCAACGCAGACTTTTTATGACCCTAAGCCAAATATATTATAATATTAATCAAGGCTATTCAAAATCTTATCCATCCATGTAATTTAATCGCATTGAGTGATCAAATGTATTAGGTGAGGTTCTAATGTTCTAGTGCGGTAAAATTTTATTTCCTTATTTTATAGTCTTTTAAGGACCCGTTGCCAAAGATCGATCTAACCCATGCATACATTCCCCCTTAAATGCTTGGTTCAACAGGTACCCCATGCATCCCTAGCCATGGGAATCAAATAGAATACATGGCTCCGGGTTATAGACACCTTTATATATATGTTTAACCCCTTATGATGACAGGCACAATTCTATATTGTGTAGCCCAGAGCTATAAACACTACCAATTCTTCACTAACCCTTGTTTTGCTGGAATTTCGATTGTCATGGCAAAGGAAAATTAAATGCTTATTATTACCTGGATAACATGTTAGCTAAGTAACCGGACTTTGGTCATTAAATCTATTCATATTATGACTTGGAGGTCATTTAAGCCCTCTTAATAACCAAACTCATTTCAAAAAGCCCAAAACCGTTTTGGCCACTCCTAGTCATCATGACCCCAGGCCGGCTCAAAGCTGCATACACTATCTTCACTGAATTCATCTTCCAAGTTAAACTAAGTTCATACACCGAGGTCCTAAGCCCTCAATCCTTTAAGCCGACAACTTCCTAAACGTTACAACCCCGAGGTCCTAAACCCTCAATCTTTTAAGTCGACTACCTCCTAGCGTCACACCTCGATGTCCTAAGCCCTCATCCTTTTAAGATGAATACTTCCAAATGTTGTAACCCCGAGGTCCTAAGCCCTCAATCTATTAAGTCGACTAATGTAGCCGTGAAATGGCTACATTATCTTACCTTTTGCACGTGCTTAGTCCTCTGATTTCACCTTTTATTGTGTGATCTATGCCTCTTTTCCTTCCTTTTCAGGTTTTACAACATTTTTGGGAGAAGAAGGCTGATTGACGCCATTTCTTAGAGTAAAGAGTTGAAAGCAGCAAAACTTGGACTACGGCGCCATACAAGACCGAGGAGAATTTCTCTGATGCCAATACTACAAATATCATTTAAAACACCTCCTAAGATGGTCCCAATTTGTTGATAACCAGAGGAGATCTCTTCTCAATCACAGGAGCAATTAGGGGTTGCCTCCCCCCTTCGACCTCACTTCTTGCAGCGGCATTCGCCCCAATTGCTGATGTGGGATAGCCTCGAAGTTAGTGGCGTCAGCACCCAATATCTCTTCCATGGATTTATTGGTCGTGGCGCCATAGAGGCCTTGAACTCTTTTAAACACAGCTGTCATTCATGCAACACAGAATCAAACCCATCAGAACCACATTCAGTGCAATCAAGAAGCAACAAATTTCAATGGTAAAACCGTACGAGGATGGGGTTTAGAGGCAATTTCATAGTCTTTCAAAGAGTCCAAAGTGATCACTTTACTCCACTGTTCCAGAGACTTCTTCCCCTCACTCTTGAATGTGTCACAAAGAGCCCTCTCCTCCATACTTAAATACGCCTTCAATGTCATTGCTGGTTCAATGCAAATCTCTTGCTGCGGCGTATATACCTGCCACTCCTTAGAAGTCACAAACACGAAATTTACTTTCCAGTTATGCACATTACTCCACATGTTCACGATACCGTATTTCACATAGTGCTTGCCCTTCACCCTCAACCCAAATGATTACTACCCTGTGGGCTCCTTGTTATCTTGCATCGGTGCAAGCACGAACATCCAATACCACACTTACAAAGACGATCTTATCCCATGTTTCCTACATCTGATGATGTACGCCACCAGCTGTGTGTATGAATTTGGAGTCAACTGTCCAAGCAAGAGCTTGTGCAAATTCAGCACAGTCTCGATAAAGGGGTGGAGTGGCAGTCTCAAGCCCTCTCTGAGGGACTCAAAGTAAATGGCCACGATGTCTGCCAAATCACAGTCCACCACCATATCATTGGGTCCCGGAGCAACAAATTGATACTCAGGGGGCAATCGAAAGGCATTAGTGAAATCATCGATGTCTGTGGCGGTTAACACCGAGGTTGCTTCTGAAATCATTACTGCTGATGCGCCAAAGCCCTTAGCACGAAGAGCAAATCGCTCTACCTCCTTTTCTACTAAGTAAGTATGTATCAAATTCGAATATTCTTCTGCCCTAACACTCAGATTTTTACTATCAGATTCACACACAAGAATATTCGATGAAATGGAAGTCAATAAGTTAAATTACCAACTCAAAGATAGAATCGCTGAAGAAATCAGATGCCTGCTCTGGAATAGCCCTTGAAATCGCCTATGAATCGCCTGCTTAAGAGATCTCTGGATTTCTTTAGGGTTTCTGAATCCGTGTGAGGAGGTGTAGAGCCCTGCGATGGGTTTTAATTAATTTGACGTTTCAGTCTCTACGAGAATCCACTTTGAAAGCCCGACGGACTTTGAGCCGACTTTATTTAATCAGGTTCTTTCTTTTCCCTCACACTGCGTTTTGTTTAAAAATACATCGGGACGATGTCATTTTAAGTTGGGGAGAGGAGCTTAACGCCACTAGTTTGTGGCACTTGACGCCATGACTTGATTTCAACGCCATGAATCCTTTTTCCTATGTGACCATTTTAAACACTTTTTCATTTGTTTTCCCTCGTTCTTTCTATTTTCAACTATTTAGGCTCAAGTTTTCGTGATTAATTGCATTTCATCTATCTGCATATGTCTCTCTCTTTAGTTGTGATTACACCAGTTACTCTTACGACCATATCCAGGCTACGAAATAGAGGGTACCTCACTTCATTTCCACTATGGAAGGTTGTTCTTTTTAGCCATGTAAGAATTGAGCCCTTCATTTTTTTTATTGAGTGCATGTTCTTCATCATCCTCAAAATATTAGCTCATGACGAGTCTTTGCTTGCTTTACATAATCTCATGTTTCAATTCCAAATTAAAAGTAAGAACGTCATCTGAAGCACTAATATTTGCATGATACTGTACTTAAGATTGTGCTATGGAAATGATGCTAGGCAACACATAGAATTTTTTAGCCACAACCATCCTTCTCAAACACAATTTCCATCTAGACCCCAATCGAGTCTGATTGGAGAATACCCGTTCTTGGATTAGCCATAAATATACCAATACTCAAGTAGAGGGGAGTTGAAGGACGAGGAAAGCACCCATGGCGCTGATAAATACCCTGCCCTATTTGCTGAAAAAGACCATAGAACTCTGCAAAAGAAAAAATGGTTGAGGAAAAAAAAAAATCTAACAAGGGGTAAACAAAAATCCCCATGGAAAGGAAAAAAAAAATGAAGATCCATTTGAAAAATGAAAGTTCCAGGGATGTACAGAAATGTCTAAGATATTAGATGGCAGTGGCCAAAGTCAAAATCAACAAAGGCAAACCTCTAAACGCCACTACTGTTCAAAAGACTGGCAGGAGTTGGCGCCATGGAACCAACTAGAGATATAAGAAGGGAGTGACATTTACAACGATCACATCATTCAGTTTTATGCGCCTGAATTACAACGAGACAAATGAACCTTGCCAAAAGCATATCATTACCCAACATTACAAGCTTTTAAAGACCTACTGATCTATGGCGCAATTATATGTTTGTAGAATGTTGCTTCTTGTTCTCATGGTTTAATATTCTTGTCTATAAGATTATACACATGGTATGAGCGACTTTTGAATGAGTCATGAGGTGTGTGGAATATTATTGTTCCTTTACATAACTTCATCCGCACACCATTAGAGTATTGTTGAATATTCATAGTCAAGTTTTCCAGAGAGTACATTCAAGAGAACATGACTTAGTGAGAGGACTCAACATTTCCTTAGAGCTGTGAAGTGCTTACTTCCTAATGACATGGAGCCTAGACCTCTGGAGATCATAACACTAGTGTGTCACATCGTTCATGAGATTTTCATAATACTTTGGTTTGGTCTGTATCTTTCTCATGATTTCATTTGTACTGAGTAGTTTTTCATTTCGTCGTTTCACTCGTGTTTTCACTCTCTCTCTACATCCTATTTACACATTTGCTCGAGGACTAGCAAAGAGCCAAGTTGGGGGGTGGGGGGGGGAAGGGAGTTGATGTAGCCATGAAATGGCTACATTATCTTACCTTTTTCACGTGCTTAGTCCTCTAATTTCACCTATTATTGTATGATCTTTGCCTTTTTCCTTCCTTTTCAGGTTTTACGTACATCATTTTGGGGAGAAGAAGGCTGATTGACATCATTCATTAGAATAAAGAGTTGAAAGCAGCAAAACATAAACCATGGCGCCATACAAGACCGAGGAGGATTTCTCTGATGCCATTACTACCAATATCATTTAAAACACCTCCTAAAATGGTCCCAAATCGCTGATAACCAGAAGACGTCTGAATCTCTCAAATCATGCATTTGCCGCCACGGCGCTGACAAGCTCTACTAAGCTATGGCAATGGAGGATCCAAACATTAAATACAGAGGTTCAACGTAGTCGACCCACTACACCATGTCATGCATATGGCAGTGCATAATTTGTAGCTGTTTTGAAAATGCTACGAAAAGGTATTTGTGTTCGTGTTTGCAACCGCGACCATAAATAAATAACCGCTGCTATAACATATGATACCTATAGTAGCAGTTAGTTTGTAGCGGTCAAGAAAATGCTACCATATGGTATTTACCATCGCACTTACAACTGCAACTATACATTATAAAAGCTACCAAACCCAAATTTTCCCGCAAAATTCCCCCTCCAAATTTTCTGCCAAAACTTTTCACTAAAATTAATTATTTTCTAATTTAATTACCTCTCACCCAAAACACTTATCTGCTTTCCATGCCCCCTCTGTCTCTCGCTTCACTCTCGTTTCACTCTGGCTTCTCCCTCTATGTTAACTTATGACACCCGACATCCCTCTCTCCTCGATCCCCATCTCTTCCTTTACTTTACCGACAGACACGACATCGGCGAGGGCCACACAAGGTCGACCAGCAACCACGGCGAGGAGGTCAATAGGATAGAGAGCTCCTTCATCCTCGCGTGGATCGACGACCAGACATCGAAAATCGAGAGAGGATGGCGAGAACCGAAGGGGAATAAATGAGATTCGTTGACAAAGAGCTAGAATCAAGCAAGGTAAGATCAAATCCATCATGATTTCGTCTCGATCTATTGATTTACGTAGTCGATTTGTGGATTTTGTGGTGTTTTAGGTTAAAGTTTGTATTTTATGGTTTATGGCCTTGGGGCCAATGGGCGTGTCATAGACCTCCTTGTGACTTACTATCCATGGCGACTACTGCATGGCGACGGATGCATGTATCTACAAATCTATGATGACTAACCGACGCCTTCCTATACCTTGAGTCTTCCCATATCTCCCTGGGTTCCCATGTCAAATTTTAGGAGTTGATATAGCTCCATTGTTGAGTTAAGGGATACTGACGCCATGAACAGATGACTAGGTGGCGCCTGGATTGG
>JAOWBR010171152.1:0-11381 GCA_028571145.1 Dionaea muscipula
ATTAGAAAAAGATCGGGGGTGTTTTGGGTATATTATTTTCTTTTTAAATATTATTTTCTTTTTAAAATATCCAGGGACAAAAACGATAATTTAAAAAATTAGGGTGCTGTGTTTAGTAAATGAGGTGCTGCGTTTAGAGCTTATGTTCTTTTTTTAGCTCAGATGACATTTAGGATAGTATACTATCCTGAAGGTAAAAATGGAACAAAAAAAATAAATGTCACGCTGAGGTGTGGGCAAAGTAATTTGGTTTACGAAAAGATAAGAGGAGAAGTTGAGTTGACCCACCACCGGCGATAAAGCAATTAAAGCAGGCGAGCATTGAGCACCCCTTCTCCCTCAGTTCACCCCCCTTTCACCTGGACTGGAGTGATCCTCCATCGTGACTCGCGAGGCATGTTGCAGTTCGGTTCCCAGCTGTTGCTACGGTTAGTTTACTCTACAGCATTAGGCTCCCATTTCCCATCTCCCTAACCATTCACTATTCATTTGGGGCAAATGCTGGTTTCCTATAGCCAATTCAGCTTTCAGGTTCACCAGACCAGATAGCTAGCGAAACTCATGCTTTCGTTATTTAATTTTATTCCAATACCCGCATTTTGATTTGTTTGATGAGATGACTCTGACGAGGCCGGTGGTAATTGCTATTCGTTTCGTTTTGCATTTTGATGAGTTGTTTTTCTGCCAGGGCAGACTCTAGCCATACCGGAAGGTAGGTAGTAGGTACCCAAGAAACTAAAAAAAGAAAAAAGAAAAAGAGAAGCAATATATCCTGTAAATGGGTTTGGTTTCTTATACAAATAACATTTCCATCCCTTCTTTTCAATTATCTCAAGGGTTGCTAATATTAAGTAAAATTCCTTTTCTTTTTTTCTTTTCTTTGTACTTGTCGTGTAATAAAACCAGGCTTGAAGGAAAAGTTGCATTGATCACTGGAGGAGCTAGCGGCATTGGCAAGGCAACAGCAGGCAAATTCATTGAGAATGGAGCTAAAGTTTTGATTGCAGACATTCAAGACCAGCTTGGCCTGGATACAGCAGACGAGTTGGGACCTAATGCCTTGTTTGTACATTGTGATGTCACCAAGGAGTTAGATGTCTCCAAGGCAGTTGATCTTGCTGTTTCAAATCATGGCCGACTTGATATCATGTACAACAATGCTGGGGTGGCATGCCGAACTCCCCCAAGTATCACGGACCTTGACCTCGATAAGTTTGACAGCATCATGGCGATCAACGTTAGAGGGGTCATGGCAGGGATGAAGCATGCCGCGAGGGTGATGATACCACGCCGGAGCGGCTGCATCCTGTGTACAGCCAGTGTTACGGGAGTGATGGGAGGCATGGCACAACACACGTACTCCATCTCCAAATCTGCTGTCATTGGCATAGTCAGATCTGTTGCATCGGAGCTACTAAAACACGGGATCCGGGTTAATTGCATATCACCCTTCGTCATTCCAACTCCACTGGTGATGGATGAGCTGAGAACGATATACACAAGAGATGATGATCCGGGAATACTGGGGAGGATAAGTGAAATTTCAGAAACCAAGGGAGTGAATTGCGAAGCCACGGACATAGCAAATGCTGCAGTCTATTTGGCATCGGATGAGGCCAAGTATGTCACTGGGCATAATCTAGTGGTTGATGGAGGTTTCACTATATGTAAGAGTCTCGGTTTACCTCCACCAGAACAGCTCTAATAAAATTGATTCCAGATTCCAGATTAAGCAAATCTGGTGAAAATGGGAGGAAGGGGAGTGTGGTGGGGAGGAAGAATGGTGAGTAATATATGAGTAAAAACTTATATCGAAGACGTTTATCTTTCTTTCTTTTAAAATTTAGAAGAAAACGTGTTTTGAAGATATGTTTTCTGACTTATCCGGGTGGATAAAATGATAATTTTGAAGTTTACCCTTCACCGGCATGGATAGGAGAAGCTTAAAACTTAGAAGAAAAAAAAATTGAAGGTGAAAATGTTCCTCCAATTCGAGTTAGTCGACTCACTTTGCAGCGATAATCCTATGGAATAACTCAGCGGCATAAGATATATAAATGGAGCTTATAATTTTCTTTCCAGTGAATGATATTTAACCTCCATTGATTATAAAAGCATCTTATGGAAGATTCAAGTACAATGTGGTTTTAGGCGTCAATCAATAGATTAAACATCTGACCGCACTTTGTACCAAGACAAGATATTTCATATTAGTAAAACCAAATAGGCAGCAACATATAAATAAATATTCCACCTCAATGTATATTATCAAGTGACTCTAGGCTGGCCACAGTGAAATATTGCACTTAGTATTCTACTCCAACTCCATCTTCTGAGCAATAAGACTAACAGCTGCATTTGCAGCCGAAAATGCTCCATGAAAACTTTCTCTATATGAAATAGACTCCAGTTCTTTAACCATTTGCAGTAATATCTCACCCAAGTCAGTAGTCTTTTGCAACAATGATCTATAATAAGAATCTGCAGCAACCTTGCTGATCTCAATGTTGGTTGCTTCAGGGCAGTACTCATCGTCCAGCCATTTATGAAGAGCAACTCGAAGCCACTCGGACTCCTTGAAACAATAAAAAAGATCTCATATTGATCCACACAATACAGATGTCTCAGCTGTCAGAGAAAAAAGCATACTTCAAGATATGCACATATTCTAGCCTAAACACAAAGGATACTTCCAAGGATTGCAAAAGAAAACATGGGGGGGGGGACATAATTGAGGTGGTCATTAAAAAAAAAGCTTGGAAATAGTTTGAGTTTCAATCTGGTCATTCCAGAACAATTCAACAAAGCATGACCCTTGTGGACAACAAATCATAGGCAGAAATTTATGAATAGTATATATGAATAATTAGAACACCACAAAGTATTAAACATTCAATTGCATACCTATTTGGACAAACATCTTGATCTAGCAGAAGCACGTCGCCGATTCGATAGAAACATGTAACTGAAAACACCGATGTTACGGAAAACTAGCGAGACTAGTTTTCCTCTTCGATCTTCTTACTATTTGACGACTCTTAACAGAAAATATTAACATTCTCCCACTTGGCCAACATCAATTTGAGTTTGTACTTTTAAGAAAACTCGATTTAAAACAAGACTTCAGGCCGATCAACTTTGTTTTAATATGGTCACGATTTTAAAAACTAATTTAGTCAACAGAAACGACATGTTAATGATCCTATTAACTATGAACATCTAATATCGAATCACTCCCAAAACAAATTAAAACCATATTCTAAATTTAAACTAATTGTTCCTATAAGTCAACTTTTACTTCAGCATTGTTTCTAACTCTAAGCTTGGACTTCCTCTCACATGGTCTCTGTTTGTTTATGAACCCCTTTTTACTTATTCTGTTTTGCTAACTGAGACTTGTATTTAAGACAACCGCATTTCATATGATCGATCTTCTTATAGGAGAAGCACCTACCATCTTTCTTAAAAGCAGTATTATGACCTCCTACCCCTTTGGTCTGGTTACTCCACCCTTTGTAATCCTTAATATTTTTTAGGAGTATAGGTCTTGAACTTCTCAAGTTTCCCAAAAGACTTGTGGAAATGAGGTTTGGAATGAGTGGTAAACAATGCACTCTCATTTTTTTCTCTCTTCGTTTTTCTTCCTCAGGAAACATATTTGGAGATGAGGCCATCAACACTCCAAATCTCATTCCCAGTATTATATGCAGTTTTAATTTAAAAAAAAAAAAAACTCAATAGATAAGACATTTAAGGCATGGTGGACAATGTAGTTATCATGAGAAAACTCAATAGGTAAGACATTCAAGGCATGGTGAATAATGTAGTTATCATTGATGTTTGGAATGGGTGATAAACATTGCACTATCATTTTTTTCTCTCTTACTTTTTCTTCCTTAAAATCACATTTGGAGATGAGATTATTAACACTCCAAGTCTCGTTCCTAGTATTATAGGCAATTTTTATTTGAGAAAACTCTGTTAGGAAGAGTTAATTGTAATAATAAGAGCATGGACTGGTGGTGTAGTTGTAAAAAGTTCTGTTGAGTCCAGGATGACATGTGTATGGCTGTGATTAATGGCCAAGTTTTATACATAGATAGTTGAGATAGGTGGTTGTAGCAGAGTGAAATGTAAAAAGAACAGGAGGAAAAGAACAAGAATTAATCCATGGAGTTTTGAGCGTACAGTACTCGCTTCACCTCCATCTTTTCCTCAGTTTTAGTTGAGAATCAATCATGGTATCAGAGCCCTCCTGCTTAAGCAAAGAATCCTGGCGTCTCTGCTTCTCAAAAAGCAAAGAAGGATTGGTGTCTACCCTGCTCGTTGATTCTGGCAGAAGAAGGTATGTGAGTCTAGGGTTTGTGCCCTGTTTTTTCAGCAACTAGTTGTGGTGTGATTCTTTCTTGAGTTCATCTGAGAAATCTGAAATTATGGCTTTCCACGCTGAGCAAAGTCACATAAACAGTCTTCTACACATGATAAGTGTGAGATTGGATGAGCACAATTATTCCAGTTGGTGCTTTCAAGTTCAACAGCAGCTACAAGGAAGCGATTACTTTGACTTTGTTGATGGAACATTTGCCTGCCCAACCTAGTATGTTACTCCTGTGTCTACTGGTACTAGTGACGTTGCATCTACGAGTAATGAAGATTCACGTGTACTCAATCTTGAATATAAGAAGTGGCAAAAGATTGATAAGGCCTTGCTAGGATTGATTGTTGCTAGTCTTAGTCTTGGCTTAGTGGATTATGTGTTGGGATGTAAGTCCTCTCATGAAGCATGGAAAGTCCTGCAGAATAAGTTTGCTAAGGTTTCAAGAGCCAGTATTCCGAAGTTAAAGAACGAGTTGCAGAATGTTCAGAAAGGGTCAATGAATATTGAGAAGTATTGTCTTGAGATCAACAAGCTCAGGGATCAGTTGGCGTTATTTGGAGTCAAGATTGCAGATGAAGATGTGGTGTTGTTTACTTTGAATGGACTGCCAGCAGAATATGATATGGTGAGAACTGTGGTGCTTGCTCAAAAGACAGAAGTGTCTTTCACTGATTTAAAGGATCAGTTGCTCGCAGCTGAGGATACAATAGAAAGAAGGGCTAACATATTGCCTTTTGGAGGAACTATTACCGCAATGGCTGCAAAGACAACCAAAGTGCAGTCTAGTCCTGAAACAAGTGATGATGAACAAAGTGCTTACGTGGCTCAGAATGGGTCTAATGTGAAAAATAAGTGGAACTCTGGTGGGTATAGAAATCCGAGCAACTGGAATGGCAACAATGGAAAATGGAATAACAATAAGCGAAATAATAATGGTGGAAAGTTTCAAGGATCTCATTGGAATGGCAAGCACAATACTGGTGGTAGCAAGGGAAATAATTGGAATCGAAGCAACTCGGGTATTGTTGAATGTCAGATTTGCTCCAAGAGGTCACACGGCTGTGAATTGTTACTTTCGACATGAGAAAGGTATGAATTCAGTTTCTTCATCTGTTGTTGCGTGCCAAATTTGTGGGAGGAAAGGACATGTGGCATTGAATTGCTATCACAGAACCAATTTTGCTTACCAAGGAGGGCCGCCACCATCCCAAAATATTCAAGCTCTTACGGCCTGTACTGACTATACCCAGGCTGATGCTTGGATCCTTGACAGTGGAGCTACACACCATATGACTGCGGATATTCAGAATCTTAATACTGTCTAGCCTTATCAAGCTCAGGAGAAAATCACAGTTGGGAATGGTGCAAGTTTGGATATCAAACATACACGATCCATTGCTCTTATTCCTACTACTTGCCTCATTAAATTAGAGGATGTTCTGCATGTTCCACGATTGGCTGTGAATCTTTTATCCTTTAGTAGAATTTGCAAGGATAATGCCTGCAGAATTGTGGCTGATGAGAATGAGTTTTATTTGCAGGACAAAGCAACAGGTGTGATATTCTATCACGGTCAAAGCAACAGTAATGGGTTGTATATGATTCCTAATGTGGTCTCCAGAAATCAGAGTTCCTCTCCGGGTGTGGCTTATGTTGGACAAAAGGTCAAGTCGTCCTTATGGCATTTGCGGTTAGGCCATCCTTCCAATGATGTTGTCAAGAAGATGTTGGTTGTCTCAAAGATTGAATGCATCAGTGATGATTTACTAGACATATGTAGGAGCTGCTTATCAGGGAAGATGTCTCGGCTACCTTTTGGTGTTCATAATCACAGATCAGCCACTCCATTTTACAAGATACACACGAATGTTTGGGGGCCATCACCGTATGTTGATGTAAAAGGATATAGATACTATGTGACATTCATAGACGATTGTACCCGTTATATGTGGATATTTCCTTTGAGAAATAAATCTGAGGTACCCTCACTCTTTGTCCAGTTTCATGCTTATGTTTTCAACCAATTCAATAGTTCCATTAAAGTGCTTCAGTCGGATGGTGGGGGAGAATACAATAACCATCAGTTGACTGCTTTTCTGTTGTCCAAAGGTATTGAGCACTTTATTTCGTGTCCATATACTCCCCAACAAAATGGGGTTTCGGAGAGAAAGAATCGACATATTATAGAGACTGCCATTTCGTTGCTCCACACGGCAAGTATTCCGTTCAAATTTTGGTTCTTGGCTTGTTCTCATGCCACATTTCTTATCAACAGGATGCCTACTCCAACTCTCCATATGCAGTCACCTTTTTCTATGATGCATGGTACTGCACCCCTCATAGCACCACTTAAGGTTTTTGGCACAGCTTGCTTTCCTTATCTCAGGCCTTACCATGCCAACAAACTACAATATCATTCTTCTGAATTTGTTTTCTTAGTGTATGCATCTGGCTATAAAGGGGTGATTTGTTTCAGTATTGAGCACAACAAGTTTCTCATTTCCAGACATGTCATTCATGACGAAAATAGCTATCCGTTCTTAAAGTCCTCCTCTCCTTCATTGCTCACTCCTGTCCCACACTCTGTGGTCTGGAAGGCAGGGCCCTCTTGTGGTAATAATGGTAATCTTGCACCTAGTTTTTCTCCAGCCGATGGAGTAGGAGAGGCTGCCATTTCAATTACTGAAACTGCAGGTGATTCTTCTACACCGCCTAGTCTCACTCCAGCTCAACTAGAGGTTCTTATTCCTGATGTGTTGGGGCATTGTGAAGATGTTGTTCATACAGTGGGTGTTGCTCAATCTGATGATGACTCGGCCACCCAGGAAGGTGCTTCTGCAGTGATAGCCACTGATGTTGCTCCAGTCACCCAAGAGGGTGCTTCTACAGTGTTGGCAGCAGAGCAGATGGGTCTGCTCATCAAAATGCTCACTCCGTGTTGACAAGACCTGAATCTGGGATACATATGAAGAACTTTGATGAGTACCATTGTTATTCTGCTGTGGTGGGTCTGCAACAGCTTGATCATTATCAATATTTCTCTGGTTTTTCATGTGTTAATGACATTGTTGATATTGATGAACCGGTCACCTATAAAGCAGCTTCTTCCTCTCCTCATTGGCGTAATGCAATGCAGGAAGAGATGGATGCACTTTTGGCTCAAGGCACTTGGTCTCTGGTTCCTGCTCCTGCTACTAAAAACATTGTTGGATGCAAATGGGTCTATAAGGTGAAGAAGCATCCGGATGGTAGTGTTTCTCGGTATAAAGCTCGGTTGGTTGCACAGGGGTTTAGTCAGAAACATGGGATAGATTTTGAAGAGACTTTTAGTCCGGTTGTCAAGCATACTACCGTACGTTTGGTGTTGGCTCTTGCTGCTTCTCAGAAATGGAAATTACGCCAACTTGATGTGAAGAATACGTTTCTCCATGGGGATTTAAAGGAGGAAGTTTATATGAGGCAGCCTAAGGGATTTGAAGATTTGGCTCGGCCTTCTCATGTCTGTCAGCTACACAAATCTCTTTATGGTCTCAAGCAAACTCCACGGGCATGGAATGAAAAATTTACTAGTTTTTTACCTGCGATTGGATTCAGTCCTAGCCAATGTGATTTGAGTTTATTTGTTCGTCATCATCAGTCAAGTGTGGTGATTTTGCTTCTCTATGTTGACGACATTGTTCTCACAAGAAGTAGTGAGGCTTCTATTCAGTTTGTTATTGATGGGCTCAGTGCAGTCTTTGATTTGAAGGACATGGGTTGTTTGACATACTTCTTAGGTCTACAGATTGATTATCAGGCCAATGGTATCCTTGTGTCTCAATCAAAGTATGCAAAGGATCTTCTTGCAAAGGCAGGTATGACTACTTGTAGACCTTGCTCTACCCCGTCTTCCTCACTCTCATATGCTGGCTACAGATGGCACTGTTCTTCCAGACCCCAGTCGATATAGAAGCATTGTTGGTGCTTTAAAGTATTTGACTTTTACTCTACCCGATTTAGCTTATGCTGTTAATACAGCCTGTCAGTTTCTCAAGTCGCCAACTGATCTCCACATGGGTGTTGTCAAGAGGATTCTTCAATACCTACGAGGAACACTTGGCAAAGGGTTGTATTACTCTGCTGGTGCAATGACCCTCACGGTTTTTAGTGATGCCGACTGGGGTGGTGATCCAGGTACTCGGCGGTCTACTACTGGGTTTGTTGTTTTTCTTGGGTACAATGCTATCTCCTGGCAATCAAAGAAACAACCTACTGTATCTCGGAGCTCTACTGAAGCTGAGTACAGGGCTCTTGCTAATACTGCAGCAGAACTGTTTTGGATTAGAAATGTCCTATGTGCTCTTCATGTCCGTATTCCTCAGCCTCCTCTCATCCATTGTGATAATCTTTCTGCTATTGCTCTCAGTTCCAATGCCGTGTTTCATTCGCGGATCAAGCACCTTGATACGGATTAACATTTTGTTCGGGAGCGAGTACAACAAAAGGATCTTATTATGCACTTTGTTTCTACTGCTGAGCAAGTCACTGATGTTTTTACTAAGGGGTTAACTTTTGGTGTGTTTCTCCAGCATTGTTCAAAATTGAACTTGTCGGATCGCCCTAGTTCAGTTTGAGGGGGGATGTTAGGAAGAATTAATTGTAATAATAAGAGCATGGTCTGGTGGTGTAGTTGTAACAAGTTCTGTTGAGTCTAGGATGACACGCGTATGGCTGTGATTAATGGTCAAGTTGTATATATAGGTAGTTCATATAGGTGGTCGTAGCAGAGTGAAATGTAGAAAGAACAGGAGGAAAAGAACAAGAATAAATCCATGGAGTTTTGAGCGTACAGTACTCACTTCACCTCCATCTTCCTCAGTTTTAGTTGAGAATCAATCAAACTCAACGGGTAAGACATTTAAAGCATGATAGACAATGTAGTCATCATGAGAAAACTCAATAAGTAAGGCATTCAAGGTATGGTAAATAATGTAGTTATCAGAACAGAGTGATGTTATGAGAGCTTAATTTGGTTTGGATGTGGACCATCCTCATAATGAAATCTAACACCCCCAGAACTATTGTACCTCACACTCGTTAGCCTCAGATTTAGACGATGTTTGATATCTTCCTCTCACATCATCATAGTGTTTCTTAGCATACTCAATTTTACCCAAACCACTCAAAAGATGCTAAGAGACAGTGTGTTTAATGGCATACAAACACATTTGTTTTGCCGTGTCCCATCTTTAAAAAAAAAAACATTCTGCTCTTGAGTGCTTTCAACAATGATTGTAGCAGGCTTAGGAAACACACAAAGCAATATCTATCTCAATCATCACAAATGTAAAACGTAAGTCCTCATTCCATTGCTTAAAATTAGGCACATTCAAAACTTCAATGACAACTTGACTTTTATCAACGACAATGGTCATTATTGAAGACAATAAATGCAATAATTTTTAATGGGTATGTAATATCCCGTACCAAATTAAGAAGCTCTAATGATCATTAAGAGCTTAAGTGAGATTATTTAAGGAGGATACGTATTATTAAGGGTAAAATAGTCATTTTCATCACGGGACTTCGGACTTTTTCGATTTTGGTATGATTGTGATCGTTACGAAAAAATGATGAGTTTTGACTATAATATTAACATATATTGGATGACTTTAAAATGAAGTGAGGAAATTGAAAATTACTGGAATTAAAAGTTTATTATTAGAATTGTTAATAATTCAGTTAGTATTACCTTACCTCGTGGGGAAGAAACCTCGCGGCAGGTTACCTTCTCTACCATTCTATTACCTTCCTCTGCTTGCCTTTTTCCATATTTGCTTATCACTTCACGAGACAATCAGAGAAAGAAAAAGCGAGAAGAGGGAGAGTCGGCAAGAAGAAGAGAAGAGAAGGGAAGGGAAGAGAGGAAAGGAGAAGGGGAGGAGCTCTTCAAGGTTTTTCAGTGGCTTTCTCCTGTTTTGAAGTTTGAGCTTGAGAATAAGATAAAAGGAAGGTTAAGAGAAGTTGATTTACGTGCCTTTCAGCTAGTTTTGGTGAGTTATTTCTCACTTTTATCAACTGATGATTGAGTTTGGATTGTATGGAAGGCGTTGGTTTGAAGGGAATGAGTTCTCCATGTCGTTATGGATTTTTCTAGGGGTGGACATTTTCTAGGGGTGGGCATTTGGATCCGGACCGGGTCCAACAGGGCGGGACGGGGCCGGTTCCTATTTTTGAAAAATCTAAACCGTACAGGCCCCGGACCGGTGACAAAAAAATGAGGCGGATCGAGTCTTCATTTTTGATAAAACAGGGCCCCGACCCGACCCGTATTTTGTTAATTTTGCCACGTCGCCCCTTTATTGGTTGAGAAAAAAAATCTAATAATAATTGGGGTGTGCTCCGCGCACACCCCGCCTCGGGACGGGCGTCGGACAATTCTACTCTTATTTTTTTTGATTTTTTTTACTAAAACGACAGTACACTGCCGTTTAAGTTGACGATAAACGGTAGTGTACTACCGTTGAATCCTTTTTTATTTTTTACAAAAAAAAGTGCAATATGGCAGTACACTACCGTTTAAATTGACCATAAATGGTAGTGTACTGCCGTTTAATCCTTTTTTATTTTTTACAAAAAAAGTGCAATACGTCAGTACACTACCGTTATAGTGGACAATAAACAATAGTGTACTGCCGTTTACTAATTTTTTGATTTTTGTATAAAATAAAAACACGATGAGGTAGTAATTACTGTTATCGCCTGAAAATGAGCCAAGCAATATCACCTAAGGCTTAAGAACCGCTTCCGGTTGTCTGAGCAGGGAAAACCGGTTCAACAAACTAAGCCGACGCTGAATCGGCTTCGGGTATGAGGAGATCAACTCGTGGACCTGGAAAGACTAGCAAACCACGTCAGAGGGAAGCGCGGGGTTTTAAGCCCGGGATGACCGCTCTGATGCTTAAGTCAGTCGAGGAAAGCAAGACGCGGAATCAAGCTTATGGCAGAAAAAGATGTTGAAATC